>JADRCH010000063.1:9250139-9276208 GCA_019843965.1 Rhynchomys soricoides | reverse complement strand
AGGTGCAGCTGATTCCACACTTCTTACCACCCCAAACCAGGTGTCAGACACAAGACTGATGCCATTTTGTATCCTCCACACCTGCCCTCCTGACAATGCCCACCAATGACTTCTGATGTCATGGAAAAAGAAGAATGGCTCACCTGGACCCTGCCAGAATTTGTGATCCACAAATTATGGAAAGAAATTTCATTGGAGATAAGAGTTGACAATTTTAAACCACCAGTGTTCTAGAACATATATATTTTAAAATTTCTAAACTAGGCTGAGTGGTACAGCACTTTAAAGCAGACAGACTGCAAGTTTGTGTTTGAGGATCGTCTGGACTACAGCACAAGACATTGTCTCAAAATAAAAATCTTTTCTATAGATAGCTGGGGTAGAGTTGACCCTTCTGAAACTCCACATTATGGGGAGTGGTGGCCGTGGGGGCTCTGTTTAAAGAGATATAACAGTCAGATACAATGAACCAACCCTCTTTGCTTCCAACTCAAGAAAAAAAATTGATTATCAATAATTTGCAGTCACTGGGAGATTTGAACATGGACTACTACATGACATTTTAAGGAATTTATGGCTAGTTGTGTTAGATGCCCTCATGACTTTGTAGTTATGGAGAACAGTGCCTCTTTCCAGGACTTCCTGGGATACCTATGAATCAAGAGTCCTTATGATAGAAAGTTACTTAACAGTGGTCAACCAAACGATCAAGGTGGGGAAGGGGAGGAGAGGAGAGGATTGCAAAAGATTGTCAGTAATTGGAATCTAGTTCTGGGCAGATGGAAGCTCACTACATAATCCTTTCAACATTTGGTATGTGAACGTGTTCCCAGTAAAAGGCGTAGAATAAAAAATCAGGGAAAAGAAACTTATGAAACCCATCTTCAACCTCATTAGTCACCAAGGATATGCAATTCAAGTCAGAATATGAGGCTGGGGACGTAGGCAGGGATGCGGTGCTTGAAATTGTATGTGCGGAGATTGGACATGACTACCAAGCACCGAGAGGAGGGAAGAGGAAAGGCAGTCCCGTCCACCAGGATGAGTAAAGCATTAAGGGGAGGACAGACAGGCTGGCACGGCTGTGAAGTACGTGGAACTCTTCCACAGGACTGGTAAGAGCAGGTGCTGCTGCTGCTGCTGGTGAACCATTGTGGAAAACTACCAGCAGTATCTCCCAAAGTCACCACGCTCACCCTGGGACTCAATAGTTCACACACACACACACACACACCCCCAAGTGGTCATCTATGTTCTCATCCAAAGGCATTTATAAATGCTATTGAAAATAACTTCAGATGGGCAGCTACCCGAGTATACACCAACAGGACAATGAATAAGGAAATGCTTCTCATAAGGTGGATGAATCGTTACTGGTGTTAATATTCCACTTATGATATTGTGTAAAGTTCTGTAAACTGCTATACTACACCCGGTGGAGCAGGCGTGTAAACCTAGCTACTAGGGAGGCAGGAGGCAGGAGGATTGCAAGTTTAAAGTCTTTTGGAGCAACTTAGTGAGACCTGTTTTGAAATAAGGTTAAAGGGGGATAGATTTCAGGAGTAGAACAAAATCTGTGCTATTTCTTGAAATTGTATGTGAACCAAAAGTAAGTTTTTTTTCAAAGATTAATTAAAAACAAAGGTACAAAACAATGAAAAATGATGGCTGCTATAAATATGCCTGTATTTGCACAGGATACTTCTGGAAACTAGTAAAAAAAAAAAAAAAAAGAAACTGTGGTTTTCTCTAGAGAGGATGGACAGGAGTCAGGGGAAGACAACATACATATTTTTGCATGCTTTAAAATTTTAATTTGTGCCTCCACTTTTTTTTTTTAACTTTTAAAACCCTAAAAAATTAAAAAATAAATCAAATGTGAAATGTGAAGGTTTTGTTTTGTTTTGTGGGGTGTGTTTGTTTGTTTTTCTGTAAAGGCTGAAATGGGAGCATACAAACCACGAGTTTATTTATGTACTAAAATGAACATGCTCTTTCCATTTGGAAAAATCAAGGCTTTAACTTTGAGGCAGGGCAGGTGCCAGTCTTGTGTGTGACCTTCAAAAGGTCACTTGAGTCCTGGGAACTGTGGTGTGCTTCTGTAATCCTAGACTGAGGCAGGAGGATCATGACTTAGCAGACAGCTTGTGGCTAAACAGAGAGACCCTGTCAAGAGAAGAAGAAGAGGTTACCCAGGTGTCTGAGTTTGTAAATTCCTTGTGTGTTTTGGCCTCACCAAACCCCACAACAAGGTGGATTTACCCACCTTCAGGTGCTGTTCTATAGGCAGACCAGAGGCTCCACCTCAAGCTTTCCAGGTGGCTCTCCAGGAGCCTTTATCTTCTAAAATATGGTCACATTTAACTCGAACCTCCAAGTCACTCCTCAGCCTCAGCCACACAGGTGTTCTAACGTATTAACATCAGATTTGGAGGGTGCACTGAAGGGAATGTGGACCCATGCTTCCAGAAGGAACCCAGGAACACCCGTTTGAGTAATCTAAGCCTTGAAGCACAGCTACCCAGAGCTGTGGGGTCTTTGGAAATGTGGACCACACTGGCTTGATGGCAGTCAGTATTGAGTCATTAACACCTCACTCTGTCGATTCAGACTCCCCCTGCTCATCTGAAGTTTCTGGGGGAGACCTCTGTAGAAGATAACAGGTTTTTTAAATCAAATTAAACAAACAAACAAACAAACAAAAATCAACTAAAGAGTATATTTTTAAAAAATACTTGAAAATAATCCTGTATCCTACACTGCCAGCAAACCCAAGACAGTGTCTCAAAGTTTTTAAATCTGGGACTGGAGACATGGCTCAGTGGTTAAGGGCACTTATGGCTCTGGCAGAGGACCCAGGATTGATTCCTAGCACCCACACAGTGGTTCACAACCATCTGCAACTTCAGTTCTATGAGATCTGATGCCCTAGTCTGGCCTCTGTGGGCACCAAGCTCACACGAGGTGCACATACCTACAAACAGGCAAAACACTCACTCATAAGACAACATGAATAAATCTAATAACAAAAATTATTAAAAGAATTTTAAAATCTGAGGTTTAAAAAAATAAAAATATGGTATAATTCCATAATACACAGATTAAGTGCTTAAAAAAAGAAAATATTCTTCCTCCTTACCACCCATTCACAGTATCACGAACGATCTGAAAAATGTTCAAATCTGCTAGGACTTGTAGTGGGAAACCAATGAGAATAGAACTTTACACCTCCCCAAAGCCTACTGGCCCCAATTTGCCACACAGCAAGCCCTGCAACAGACTGGGAAACAGAAGCCAGGCCTGGCAGGCTCCGGTAATACCAACATCCCTGCGCTGAAGGCCAGAAGCTGAGCTTTCTGTTTCTTCCAAGTGACACAGTGTGAAAGAAACTATATTAAAATGCAGAGCCTTTAGCAGTGAGTCTGTTTAAGAAATAATGCACAAAAACGTGAGAGAAGAAACAGATCTCACTTCTACAGAATATGCAGGACTTTTTAATCAAGTTGCCTGTGGACAGAAAACCCTTCGGTTTTGTAGGGATTTGATCTCCGATGTACCTTGGTATTGATGAGTAAAGCAAGATTTAAGCAAACTGAATGCTACAGAGGTCTCTCTCTCTCTCTCTCTCTCTGTGTGTGTGTGTGTGTGTGTGTGTGTGTGTGGAATTGGAGGGTAGATTTATCTTTGCTACCCCATTTGGACATTAGATGCTATCATTGTCATCGAGAGCTGGATGATCCATTGGGGATCCCTGAGAACCACCTCTCTCTATCCTGCTCTATCCTCAGAGGCTCTGCCGTAAGAGCCACTTTTCCTAAGACAGCATAATCATGTTTAGTGCTGGTGGGGTTCACCTGCTGGGTAGCTTAGTCCTCTTTCATGGACGTCCTAGCTTCTTTCTGGTTTGACAGCTGGATCCATGGCTAGGGTGGCCAACTGTCTCAGTTTTCCTAGGACTCGTAAGTTTCCTGGGGCACAGAATTTTAGTGTTAAAAAAATGACCCAGTTCCATCCGTAATAGCCAAAATGTAGAAATCAGCCCGAGTTTCCATTGACGAAATCGGTAAACCGAACACGGAATGTTACTGCACTTTCCAGAAGAACACGTGCTACATGGCTGACCGTAGGGGCCCTGCACTGGGTTTTCACAAATACCTGTAATCTAGCACTCACTTTGGGAGATTGAAGCAGGAGCATCTGCTCAAGTTTGAGGCCAACCTGGGCTACATAGCGAGCTCAAGGACAGAACAAGACCATGTCTCAAACAAGTAAATAGTTTAAGATCCCCACTTGTAGGAGGTATTGTAGGAGGTCAGGTTCACAGACAGAGAAAAAAGAATGAGGGTTTCAAAGCTGGGGAGAGAGGGGGGAGGACTGCTGTTTGGTGGGTGCCACCCTTCTGTGTGTAAGGATGAAACAGTATTGAAAGTGGCAGAGTGGCAAAGCTGTACAACAAAGTCACAGAGCTGTCTGCATAGACACACAGAGAATGGTAAGTTTCATTAAGTATAGTTTCCCATTGTAAAGATTTAAAAATCCCAGGGCTGGTGTTTAGCCCAGTGGTTGAGTGCTTGCTCTGCATACGCAAGTCCTTGGGTTTAAACTTCAGTGCCATAAAAATCAACATAAGGTGGCTGGAAAGATGGCTCCGCAGTTAAGAGCACCAACTGCTCTTCCAGAGGTCCTGAGTTCAATTCTTAGCAACCACATGGTGGTTCACAATCATCTGTAATGGGATCCAGTGCCCTCTTCTGGTGTGTCTGAGACAGTGACCGTGTACTCACATACATAAAATAAGTAAAAAAAAAAAAAATATATCATTTTTAAAAATCAACTTAAAAAATTTCTAAATCTAAAACAAACCCAAACCCTAATTAAAAACAAGCAAACCCAGCGGGGCCTAATGGGACAATTGGTCACCCATGCCTTGCACCTGTGTGTCTCTTTCTCTCTGCCCTTCCGTCCTATAAATGTACTTGGTGGGGACTCAGGAATGCCTCTCATAGTGGGGTCCCATGCATTGAGACAGGGTTTCTCTGTGTAGCCCTGGCTGTCCTGGAACTCACTCTGTAGACCAGGCAGGCCTCGAACTCAGAAATCCACCTGCCTCTGCCTCCCAAGTGCTGGGATTAAAGGTGAGCACCACCACTGCCCGGCAGTTGCCATTCTTATTGTTCTAAAGCAAGGGACCCCCCACCTCCACTCCAGCCCTGGAGACAGTGATTGGATGGTCCATCTTTACTCACTCCAAGCAGAAGATGACTCCTGAGAGTGGTTTGGGACAATGAGCTGGAGTAATCAGGTTCCTCTCATCTGATATTTGCATGAATTAATACCAAGTACAGATGCAGCTGAAACTGGACACAGGTATGGAGAAACAGAAACAGATCCGGGTTGAGGCTGGCTGAGGGGGTATCCTGTCCCAGGCCCTGATGATTCAGAATTTTCTGGATTGTGTAGAGATTGTGGTTTTGGGACATTCTTCTTCTATTGGAGCTACTTTGCAGATCTCCCCTGCCTCAACTTCACAAAACCCACTTGAATGTTTGAAAAACCTTTTGTAGTCAGAGTTTCTTGATAAAACTGGATTCTATGTATAGTAAACCCACAACCAGGTGTTAATGATGCACACTTGGTAATCCTTGCACTTGGGAGGCCTGGGCAGGAGAAAAAAGAGTTTAAGACCAGGGTTAGCTAAATTGTGAGTTCAAGGTCAAGCCCGGGCTACAAGAGCCAGTCTTAAAAACAAAAAAGAATCTGAGACTTGCCAATTAACTAAACAAAACCTGGGAAATCACCCATCCTAGTAAATGGTTCTCAACAGGGGGTGACTTTGCTCCCCTGGGAAGGGCTTGCTGAAATCTGCACAAGGTTTTTTTTTGTTTTGTTTTGTTTTGTTTTTGCCAAACAGGAGGGAGTAGGTAGCAGTTGCAGGCACTAGTGGGCAGAGGTGATGATAATGCTGAAGATGGTATCAGCCATAAGGAGGAATCACCCACCTTAGAATGTCAGTTGTGTTTGCAAGGTTTACAAACCTCTCTGCTCTGAGGAATTGGAGACTTTTAAAACTATGCAAAAGAATTTAGGCAAACATTTAATTTCCTAAATCTAAAACATTTAAGAGTTTTTCCGACCTCTGGCACAGGGAGCGTCTGTTAACGTTGGTTTTTAGTTTAGGGCTGGATTACTTCCCCTTTGTTTGTTTTGCTTTGGTTCGTAAGACGGTCTTGCTATATAGCCCAGGCCTACATGCTCTGAGCCAAGCACAGCATATTTGTGACCTTACTGGGCCTGCGTTAGTACCCTCTCTGTTCGGTGCTGTCTTCCTGTTGATGAATACGTGACCCACCAGAGATTCCCCAGCTCCTAGGAGGTTGGGAGAGGACTTAAAATTCAAGCTAGTTAGTTCTGTCTCATTGTCTCTGTCCCCCACCCCATGTTGGGGATCAAGCTCAGGATCTTAGGCACACTGGGCAAGTACTTTACCTCTGGGGTACACTCCCATTGGCTCTCTGTTTTTTAAAAAAGTTAACGTTTATTTGTGTGCGTGTGCGTGTGCGTGCGTGTGTGTGTGTGTGTGTGTGTGTGTGTGTAGAACACGCCACTGAGTGTGTGTAGAGGTTAGAGGACAACTTTTGAGATTCTGTTTTCTCCTTCCACCATGTAACTACTGGGGATCCAACTTGGGTCACCAAGCTTGCATGACAAGTACTTTTTACCCGCTGAGCCATCTTTAAAGTCCCTTTGTCTCTACTCTTACCACTATGCACTGCCTTCTTTAAAAGCGTCAGTTTCATGAGCTCTAGGAATTTGTGTAGTTGAACCAATACTGCTTTCCCTCTTACCCTGGTTTCAGTACAATGGAAGGAATACATGCATCTACTGGTTCACATTCACAATCTCAAGGCATTTTAACAACGAACATTTGAAGCTTCCACAAAGGGAAACATTACTTCCATCCTTCCTGGCTGTTCCATCAACTGCGCGTACTCCTGTGCAGTCTCCTACATCACTGTTAGACAATGCCAAGGTGCTTCTTAGTAATCACACGCGGCTCCACGGGGCTCTTTGTCAGCATTTCTGAGCCATGGCCTAGTACCTAGGAGCCAATGACACATGGTCTATGTCATTTGGTCTGACTCATTTGGGGGAAGCTCTATTACCTTGACAGGTTTGATGTTAGAAACTTGAAGAGGACACTCTGAACTTTATCTTTTCCATCTCTCTACATAGCAACAAGTTCACCTTGTGATCCCCATGCAGCCTTAACCATTGCTTACCCTTGTCTTTCACCTTGACTGAAATGCTCAGAAGCAGAGCCCACCCTGGCTGTGCTGGCCTCCTGCTTCACACAGACATGTCTGAATGCTGCAGCACACACTCTGCCCTCAAGCACCCCATGTTGCTATGTTACCCAGGACCCATCTCTCCAGCCTTCCCAGATATGACTGGGGCCACCTTCTCTGCAGTCTTTGATGCTATTTGTCAGCCTGTTTTTCTTGATATTCTCCCTTCCTGAGCTACAGGAGAACATGCTCCCTGTGTGTCTCTCTCTCATCCTTTCCAGTCTCATTGAGCTAGTTTTTGTTCCTTCTCTTTCAATGGAGGAAAAGACTGTCCTTCCTTCTCCTTCTCTAGTTCATGTACCATCCCTGGTGGCCCTGTCTACCACCAGGGTCTCCACCAGGGTCTCCACCAGGGTCTCCACCAGGGTCTCCACCAGGTTCTATGTTCTGTGACCCACAGCTCCATGCCTGTTGAGTTTACACCCAAATTCCAACAACCCAGGAAAATGTAATGATGGCATATGCTCTGAAGAGTTAACTATGGGATCAGGAGAAGACACAGCAGAGCCTTAAACACGTCTAAGTAAAACCAGCCAGCCAATCCACAGTCAAATCACTGGACTGTGTTGTTCCATTTGGGGTAGGGAAGATAAAACTATGGGAACAGGAAAAAACAAACAAACAAACAAAAAATCCAGTAGTTTCCATGGGTGGGAGGAGTCTGAGTGAGACTGGGCACAGCAACATTCAGGACACTGGAACCAGTGTTGGATGATACTGTTTGTTAGAAACTGCGGGTTGCATAGAACCCAAGTGGATCGTATTGACAACAGTGGACTCTGGGCAACAATGATGTGTTTATGTAGTATCATCATGGCCTGGAAGAAACAGGTTACTGTGCCTGAGATTTCAATGACCACTGAGGCACATGAGGGTGCGGTAAATGGGAAAGAGCTGTGCTTTCCATTCAGTTTTGCCATGGGGGAAAAAAAACCTGTTCTAATGAGGTAAGAAATTTTGGGGGGGGGGGGGCTGGAGAGATGGCCCAGTGGTTAAGAGCACTGACTGCTCTTCCAGAGGTCTCAGTTCAATTCCCAGCAACCACATGGTGTCTCACAACCATCTGTAATGGGATCTGATGTCTTCTTCTTCAGATAGAGCACTCATATAAATAAATCTTTTTTAAAAAATAAATTTAAGGAATTATTTTTTGCTAGAACAACTCAGCAAAAATAATATTATGGTTGATTGTTGGATATTGTTTCACGAGCACTTAGTTAAACAGGCCAAAAAATAAATAAGTAAACAGCAACTTCATAGATGAGAAAAGATAAATCTTTCAACCTTAGCTTTTTAATCCACCTTATACAAATAAGCTATTTATAGTACAGCTAAGTAGAGACAGACACACACACAGACACACAGACACCCCCCACACACACACACACAAACGCTTAGTGTATGAAGTTTCTAGGTGCTGGAGAGACATCTCAGTGTTAGGAGAATGTACTGCTCTTGCTGGGGCCCTGAGTTGAGTTCCCTGACATCCACACCAGGAGGCTGAGAACCTGTAACTCCAGTTCCAGGGAATCCTGCACCTTTGACCTAGGCAGGCATCTGTATTCATGCGCACATACCTACGTGTATGTGTGCATGGATGCACACACACATAATTAAAAGTAAATCTTTTGTTACATTTATTAAAAATAAATCTTTTGAAATAGTTACAGTAAGACTGTTCTTGTTGATTTTCCTTTAAAAAAAAAAAAGACTTTTTTCTCCTTTGAAATGATAATGAACATGGTCATATGGCCATATAAACTCAAATCAAGACAGAGTAAGCACTGAGGGGTAACTTGGTCACTGTTACCATAAAAATGGCCAACTCTAACAATATTACAAAAATATAAAATATGAATCAAAAATACAACTTCCCCTTTAAAGTGCTTTAGAGAAGAAATGTAAGACCTCCTGGTTTGGGCTCTTTTCCCTCTCCTGGTGCAAATCCACATTGTGGTTTTGTTGTAGTGGTGGAGCGTCTGTGTGCGTGTGTGTGTGTGTGTATGTATATGTGTATGTATATGTGTGTGTGTGCATGTATGTGTGTGTATGTGTGTGTGCATGTGAGTATATATGTCTGTAGTATGTGTGTATACGTGTCTGTATGTGTGTATGCATGTATATGTGTGTATGTGTGTGCATATGTTGATGTGTGTTTGCGTGTGCACGTATGTTTATGTGTGTATGTGCATGTGTGTGTAGTGTGTGTGTGTGTGTGTGTGTGTGTGTGTGAAATCTTCCCATGAGACTGCCCACTGTAGGCAGCCTCTCTACCCACAGGTGAGTGCATTGGGATGCTGAGCTGGGAAGTGGAGGGTAAAGAGGCCATGGCAGCCTTTTAGGATTAACCTTCTCTTCTTTGCTGTCCAGTGGTCCTCATCCATCTCCAGCTTCACAGTATCAACATGACCATCCTCATCATCTTCAGCTGCCCACGGCCTGCCTCAGCCTCAGCCTCCTCTCTCTCCTCTTCCTCCTCTGCCTCATCCCAGCCTCCTGATCTCCATTTCCCTCATACCCATGGTCAAGGGCATCTCTTCCATTCTCTGCCACAACATCTTCTCCTTCAAGTCCTTGGTGGTGATCTCGGAGCTGGTGTCTGTGCCTTCATCTGACACAGCAGTGGGTGAAAAGGAGCTCAGGGGCTCTGGTGAGAAAGCCACCAGAGTCGGGGTCAGGACTATGAAGATAGCCAGAGCTACTGGGAGGCTAGACCCAGGAACAATGTAAAGATGGTGGGGAGAGGCTTAATCTGTTAAATGCCTTTATGTCCAGTATCATCCCATCACCACCACACACTGACAGGGGTCCTGCTCCCACTCTGCCTTCTCTGTGGTGATTCCTTTGCTCTTTACTAGTAAGCTGCACACTTTTAAATTCCACCACCAAAAGTGCTGAAATCTGGAACCTCGTTGTCTTCCTTATGCTACAATGTCAGCGTTTTAAAACCCTCTGGTGTCCACAGGAGAGACAAAGCCTTACAAGGTCCTCTCTAATCTTGCTCCGGCCCATCTAATACTTTCTTTAAATAAAATAAAACATATTTTTATTTATTTCTTTTTCTTTTTCTTTTTTTTTTGAGACAGGGTTTCTCTGTATAGTCCTGGCTGTCCTGGAACTCACTCTGTAGACCAGGCTGGCCTCGAACTCAGAAATCCGCCTGTCTCTGCCTCCCAAATTGCGGGGATTAAAGGTGTGCACCACCACTGCCCGGCTTAAAACATATTTTTATGTGAATGAGTATTTGGCAGCATGTATGGCTGTGCACCATGTGCAAGCCATCTAATGCTTTCTTTAGTTTATGGCTGTTCTGTCGGCCCTTCAGGTAGTTACTGTCTAACCTCCCCGTCGCTGTATAGAACTCAGTATGTTTCCCTAGCTCATAGTGTGCTCAGGGAGGAAAGGGTTCCCATCTGTGTCCCTGAAGTGGCCAACGCAGTGGCTATAGCATTGCACGAGATGTCTTAGGGATAAGAACTTTTTTCATGGGTTCAAGCAACCTTACCACCTCCGCATCTGCCGATCCCTCCAGAAAGCAGCTAGGCCCTAGTCATGCATCGGCAGCAGCTGTAGGTGGTTTCTTTCTGCACATAAGATCTTGCCCTAGGTCTGCTGGTGCCTAAATTATGAGGAACAGCTGAGTAGATAGAGATCAGCCCTCCCACGGAGGATCAGAAGGCTGCAAAGGAACCACTGGAGACGCCCCCTTTAGCAGGGTGGATTAGGAAGCCCCATCGGAGTCTCTCCTGGGAAAGTAAGCGGGAAAGTTCAAGGGCCCTTAATAGCGAAAGGAGAAGCTGACAGCTGTCTGGCAAGAGGCCATCAGCATTGACCGCTGCAAACCAACAGCAGCGAGAGGTAGAAAAAGACACGTGATGGAAAACAGGCTGGCAGGGGAGATAGGGTGGGAGGTGACCGCAGCAAAGACAGAGACAGAGAGGAGCAGGTGACGCTGAGGAAGAAGAAAATCCACCACAGGAGACGACAGAATTTCTCATGTCAGAGAGATTCTTACTTCATCATGCTCAGCCATGGTTGTTTCTGTGACATCTGGCAAACGTCTGGGCTGGGCTGAGTCTGACTGTCCTACTGGAGATGCCTTTATGAGAACCATCCCCCCCCACACACACACACCCCTTTGGTTTTTCCAGACAGGGTTTCTCTGTATAACTCTGGCTGTCCTGGAACTTACTCTGTAGACCAGGCTGGCCTCGAACTCAAAAATCCGCCTGCCTCTGCCTCCCTTATTTAAAAGAAAAGCGGGGGTGGGAGGGAGTCTGGGTAGGGAGCTAGCTCAGTCAGTGGAGTACTTGCCTCACAAGAAGACCAGAGTTTGATCCCTCCCCAGCACCCATGTAAAAAGCCAAGTGTCAGTGGCCTGTGCTTGTAACCCCACTGCTGGGGGTGGGGTGGGTGGGTGGGGCAGTGTAGAGACACAGTGATTCTCCCTGGCCAGTCAGCCTAGCCAAATTGGCAAGTAGTTCTGGGCCAAGTGGGAGACCCTGTATTAAAAACCAAGGTAGATGGCTCCTGAAGAATGTACCTGGGGTGACCTGTGGCTACCATATGCGCATGTGCACACACATGCACACGCACATGCACAGGCGCACACACACACAAAAGGCCATTGTTGTGTTGGTGCACTCCTATAAACCTAGTATTCAAGAGGATGAGGAGGAGAATCATGAGTTTGAGGCCAGCCTAGGCCACATAGTGAGACTCTGTCTCAAAAAATGAGAGAGGAAAGGAGAGAGGGAGGGAGGGAGGGAGAGAGGGAAGGAGGGAGAAAGAGAGAGAGAGAGAGAGAGAGAGAGAGAACTTACCTGTGACTTTGTCCTCTACCAGCTACAGATGCTAAACTGGCCACCTTTGTTCATTTTCACGAGGCACTGGAGACTCCAGGGGTGGGCTGACCCTGTAAAATGGCAGAGCTGTGCTGTGAACTCAGTCTGGCTTCTTAGTTGCCAAGTCCATGGGGGTGTGATTCTGCCCATGGCATTCTGATGTCTAACGCCATTGTTAACAGGGCGCTGAGCAAAGCCCGAATGTGCCAGCCCAGGCCCTTTCCCCGTTCACAAAGTACAGGCTCTTAATCTGAATTGGTTTGACTTTCTAAATCACAGGCTTGCCTTTGCAGAAGCCTGAGCTATCCAGCATGTATGCTGGATATGGATGTCCATGTATGTGGCTTGCTAAGCCCTGGGTGGACACGGCCACCTCCAATTTGGTGACAGTGGTAATAGCAGACAATGATGGCAAAGCGTTGTGTCATATTTATGGTGATGGGTTATTAGACTCCTGTCACGGTTTTGTTTGTCTGACCCTCATGCCTGTCCATCTCCTCCATTTTTTCTGGATTATACTTCTCTGTCCACACCTGTCAGGTGATTTGAACGAGAGCTGGCATTGCAGGCCCCATATCCCAGGCTAGAGTTAATCAGGTCAGATGTGTGAATTTGCCCTTCCTGCTCTCTTACAGTCTTTGGAAACCATGGCACCTCCATCCTAGAGGTAGAGATGGGTCTCAAGCCAGGCCAATCAGAGCCCTTCTCTGGGGTTTATCAGCCTGGAGGGTTAAATATCCAGAACTGTTCGACACACCCCCACTATGGAAGGAGTGAACTTAATACGTTGTTTTTAGAAAGTGTGCAGAAATACATGTACCACAAAATGTAGCATCTTAGCCATTTTAATTGCACAGTTCAGTTGTGTTCAGCACATTATACAGGTGTGTGAACAGCCCACCGCGTTACAAAACAGATGCCCTACCCACTATTTAACAACCTTTCAGTTTCTGTCTTTGATTCCCTGCAGCATCACCCTGCTTTCTGTCTATGGCAGTCTGACTTTTTAAGTGGAGTCCTGTGAGATTACTTGACAGTTGTCATTTATACTGTCATATCGTTTAAAGAAAGCCTTTACTACTCAGCCGATATTGCTTACAGGCTGCAGAGCTCTGAATCTGTTGTAACAGCATTAGGCCACTGAAGAGTGATTAACTTCCAGCTTGATTTTTGAAATTCCCCAAATAAGCCATAGTAGATGATTATTCATTGATCTTCGTAACATCTGTCCCGGATGGTGTCCCAAATTCTGCTTCATGTAACCAGCTGCTCTGAGTGGTGCCAGCCCTGCTTCAGAGGCTGAACAGGCACACACACCACTGTCTCTCCACCAGATCATGTGGCTCTAACTGAGGTCATGTGAAAAGATGTGGAGACATTTCTGGCTGTCACAGCTGGGAGGCTGGTGCCCCTGGTGTCTAGGGGGCAGGAGGCAGGGGTGTTGAGAAACTTTACACTATAAAGAACATAACAAAGAATCCTCTGGACCCAGGTCTCCACAGCATCAGAGTTGAAAAGTCCTCGATTGCACAGGGGTATGTAACCTTTACCTGGTCTTCACTAACCACAGATTCCCAAAGAATGAACCATTAGTAGCACATTGGAATTGGCACACATTTTTTTCTCCCTGAAGAGAGACTTTGGGTTCTAACTGCTTTCATTTGCCACCCCCCAAATCACTTCCTAACCTTCCTGCTTAGTAATTACACAACCCACCTTTCCACAGTGCTTCTAGAACCTTCTCCCTCTTTGTCATTTTACAGCCCAAAACACAAATCACGGTTTTCCAGCTTCTTTCTGGTTACAACTCCTTTCTGTTAGGAAAGAGCCCTTCCAGCTTCCTGGCTCCTGGGTAGTTTAGAAAGTGGATGAAATCCACAAATTTATTTATCTATTTTTCTTGCAGCAACTACCTCCATATCAGGATTACCATGGAGCAGTTAACGAGAACTCCATAGTGCCAGGAAAATTCTGTCTGCTTGGAAGTTAGTATTCAAGGTATAAACATTCAAAATTCCTGGTTTCTGAATGATTTGGGGGGCTTGGGGAATTTCTGAGACAGGGTCCCACTCTGAAGCCCAGGCTGGCCTTGGGCTTGCATCCTCCCTGTCTCCATTTTCTAAGCATTGATGGCGAGAACCACCCTCAGACGACTTACACATTTTTGACTTCACAATTTTGTGAGTGTTATATATTTACTGGGAGCTGAATGTTGAATTTGAAATTTTTCCTGGGCCAGTGGCATTCTCTTGTAATGCTAGTTCTTGACAGAGAGGGACAGCTCCCAGTCAACTGATATGCTGCTATGCCACATTACTAAGCTGTGGTGTCCAGTAGGGTGACACATTGAGAGCATATTCAACTTACAATAGATTTGCAGAACACACATTGGAAGGTGAGAGGCATCTGTACCAGCCTTACCCTGGCTGTCTAGATGAGGTCATGAAGCAGGACTTTGAGACATCATTTAAAATCTCTAATTTTGAGCCGGGCAGTGGTGGCTCACGCCTTTAATCCCAGCACTCGGGAGGCAAAGGCAGGCAGATTTCTGAGTTCAAGGCCAGCCTGGTCTACAGAGTGAGTTCCAGGACAGCCAGGGCTACACAGAGAAATCCTGTCTTGAAAACAAAACAAAAACAAACAGACAAAAAAACCAAACCAAAACAACAACAACAACAAAAACTCCTCTAACTTTGAAGGAATCAAGAATAACTCCCAAATCTATGAGCTAGCCAGTGACCAAATGAATCCCTGAGTTTGACTTGGATGCCTAGTGATGTAGTTGACATCCCAGTGGAATGCTAAGTACTGAGTACCAAGATACCTACGGGCTCCTTCAGTCACCTTCTATTCATCCCAAAGACAAATGTGCCCTGGGCATATAAAATTATGTAGGGTTCCTTTTAAATGTTTCTTTTTTGTTTTCTCTTTTCCGCTCTCTTCCTGTATCTGGCTAAATTTCTGCATCAGACAGTTGAAAAACAAATACCACCCAGCTGCTTGAAAGTTCATGGTCCTCGTGGTGCAATCAGGGTGCTATGGTCGGCCACCATAGTAATCTTCACTTTGGGACAGTGACCGGTAATAGCTTTTTTTTTTTTTTTTGGATTGTCTGTGGAAACAAAGGCCACAAGAAAGCACAGAAAACACCAACAGCTCTAGAGACACGATCATCTTGCTCTTGACTTTCAGTGAGCTGTCACTCAAGGGCAGCCCCTTCAGAGAGGTCCAGCCCCACCTGCTCAAGTGAGGTACAGCAGACGGACACACCAGTGGGGAGCTCGCTGCACACTCTTTGAGAGTTAGCATCGCTCTGGAAGGTGCTGGGTGAACCGAGCCTTTGTGAGTTGTTTGGGGGTGCTCTGAAAACTCGCTCTGTTTCTAATTTTAGAGTCAGCAGCTGTCACGGCTTTGTTCTAACAAGTCAGTAATTTTCCACTCGCCTGGCTTATTCCCATTCCCTTTCTATATCCAGTTGCTCGCTCTGCAGAAACTTCTAACTTGTTCTTATTCCTTTAACCCCGAATATAAGTCATCTCTGCAGTCATTTTTCATTCTGCTGCTTGCTTCTCTGACTTAGCAATTACTTAAATTGAAGCGACACATTTTTCTATTATCTGCGTTCTCTCTCTCTCTCTCCCTCTCTCTCTCTCTTTATCTCTCCCTCTCCACATCCAGGGTTACCAAATAAGCATAAGCATATAGAGTTCAATGGTTTTCATCCATGTAACATGGCAATTGCTTTTTGCTTGCCTCTTATCTGTCATTTTATTCAGCGGAGTCCCATGAATGCCACTGGATTTTCTTAGGCACTTTATGAGTGGTGTCATGACTTTTTCTGTTTTAGTTTTGTAGTTGGAGATTTGCTTCAAATAACCCAGATGAATGGAAGGGAAAATAAGCTAATGAAACAAGCCTGGTTAGGGTAGCAAAGGTTGAAATGGCCACTGGGACAGTGGGATCCCTTGTGACACTCCTACCTTTGTGTGTACTTGACATTTCTAAATAATTTTGCATGATGTTTCTAAAAAACAAAAACAACAAAAAACTTTTAATGATGATGCGGAGTGTTAAAATACTGCCACCTACAGGTAGGAAATATATTACATTTATCTTTCCTTGATAAATTGCAAAGCAAAAGACAGGAGAAGCTTGGGAGAATTTGGAACCCTGTAGGCTGATGGCCAGACTAGAAAATGGCTCAGCTCTGTGGAGGGCAGTATGGTTGGCAGCCACAAAAATATAAATAGCAGACACAGGCATGGTGGAGGATGAAGCAGGAAGAACTCAAGACCAACATGGCTACATAACAAGACCCTGTCCTAAACAACTAAAATTAATAAGATAAAATAAAAATATTGGTTGCCAGGGGCTAAGAAGATAAAGAATAGGGAGTCGTTTAGTGGGTGCAACTTTAGAGTTGTCTTTGTTTGTTTGTGGCATGGGCTTATGTAGCCCAGGCTGGCCCCAAACTCTGCACATAGCTAATTATATTATTTTGAACTCCTAATCTTCCTCCACCTCCCAAACGCTGGGACTGTAGGTGCGAGCCACTACGTCAAGTTGCCTTCAGTTTTGTAAGAAGAAATGGGTCCTGAAAGTGGGAAGCGTAAACAGTCACAGGGCGCATGAGCAGTCATTATCATGGCTTCGACGTGGAACGCTCCCACGGAACTGTGCTTTCAGTGCTTGGTCCGCAGCCTTGAGACTATTTTGAAAGCTGTGGAGCATTTATGTGGTGGAGCCTAACTTTAAAAGTAGGTCACTGGAGAGTAGGCCTTTGAGAATTAATAGCCCTGCCGCGCTCTCTGGCCATCCTTTGCTTCCAGACTGGCTGCCTATTCACACTGTAGAGGTGGGCCTTTCTATGTCCGCCTTTGCTCTGTGACACGGAGACTTATGATATTTATTTATGAATGCCTAGGCCACAGCTAGGCATTGTTTCCCACTAGCTTGTATCTCAATTACCCCGTTTATAATCTAAGTTCTGCTCCAAGGCTGATAGGTTACCGTTCCCCAGGTTGAATCATTCCCCCACCCCCCACCCCCACTTCCCTCTCTGTCCAGAAGTCCCGCCTTACGATTCTGCCTTTTGCTATAGGCTATAGACTCTTTATTTTAACTCATCAGAAAGTGCATTAAGTCAGGCAAGGACAACAGAAACACATCTTTACACAGTGTACAAAACCACCACTCCCATATCAGACTCTTGCCACTATGTTCCTGCTGTTTGCCTTTCCTTCCTTGAGGAGCTGAAACCCTCTGGAAGCTGTGAACCAAAATGATCCCTACTCCCTTCAGTTGTTTCTATTAAATATTTTGGTCACAAACAAAAGGTACTGATACATGCTTAATGACATTGGATTATACATATAAAATGATCCATATTGTCTGTCTTAGTTAGGGTTTTAATGCTGTGAACAGACACCATGACCAAGGCAACTCTTATAAAGGACAATTAATTGGGGCTGGCTTACTGGTTCTGAGGTTCAGTACATTATTATCAAGGCAGGACACATGTCAGCATCCAGACAGGCATGGCGCTGGAGGAGTTGAGAGTTCTGCATCTTGTTCAGAAGGCAAACAGAAGAAAACTGGTTTCTAGGCACCTAGGAGGAGAGAATCTCCAAGCCCACCCTTCCTCCACAAGGCCACACCTACTCCAACAAGGCCTTGCCTCCTAACAGTGCCACTCCCTGGGCCACGCATATTAAAACTACCACACATATGATAACTGCTCAAAACCAGGAGTCTGGAGATGCTGCAGATTATAAACATAACAAAACTCGATTGCTGTGTGCCCATTACCACCGTCTGTACATATCACGGTTAAAAATAAATTTGAACCGGGCAGTGGTGGCACACGCCTTTAATCCCAGCACTTGGGAGGCAGAGGCAGGTGGATTTCTGAGTTCGAGGCCAGCCTGGTCTACAGAGTGAATTCCAGGACAGCCAGGGCTACACAGAGAAACCCTGTCTCGAAAAACCCAAAATAAATAAATAAATTTGAATAAAATTGACTATTTTTTTAAAAGTTCAGATGCCCAAACAATATGCATTTTAAAATGACTTCAAAAAATTAAAAAGCATTGTGTGAATTCCTCCCTCTCGAGGGCCTGTTCCTGTCTCCATGAACACCATCCCAGAGATAGCCATGGAAAGATAAGTCTCGCCTAGAGAAATAGACAGCCATGCTTGGAAGGCTGGATGGGAGTGAAACCGGTAAGCGATACGAACAGGCTACAGGAGACTGAACTCCAAAGGGATGATACAGGGAAACCTAAGATAGAGGAGTTCCAGGCTGGAGAGATGGCTCCGCATTCAGGAGCACTCCTTTTACAGGAAAGGAGTTCAATTCCTGGCACCTACATGAAAGCCCACACCCCTGTCTGTAACTCCTGCTCCAACACCATCATACAGATATACATGCAGGCAAAGCACCAAAGCACATAAAATATAAACAAACAAAAGCGATTTCCGGTTGGGTGGGGGATGGGGTGGAGGTGGAGGCGGGGCTGGAAAGGAGAGATCTGACTGTGCTCTGAGTTTACCTATCCAGCCTTCCATTCATTCCACGTTTAATCAAGTAACAAATATCGATGGAATGCCCACTTCCGATAAGGAAAAGCTTTCAGAATTCGAAAGTTAACAAAAAAGCTTCCATCCCCCTCAGAGAGCTTGCAGTGTAACAAAGAAACCAGGGTGGGCATACAAGGAATGAGAATGCGAGACACATTGAGAAGCAAGAAAGAATTGAAACACATAAATGCTGGCACGTGGTTGAACTTGTGAATCTTCGGTATGGAATACAGAGAACCCAGAGATGATTTTCTTTTCCCCAGATTTACACAGCACAACGATCTGTTTTTAGATTAAAGTTGGAGTTTCAGATCAGCGGAGGAAAGATGGGTAGTTTTTTGTCTTATTTTATTTGAAACAGGGTCTCACTTTGTAGCCCTGGCTGACCTGGGACTCTGAAACATCTCCTCGCCTCTGTCTCCCAAGCGAATCAATGCCTGGGAAATGGCAGATTCTTTTTTTTTTTTGTTTTGTTTGTTTTAAATTATAAATATTTATTTACTTTGTGTATGAGTACATTATTCCTCTCATCAGACACATCAGAAGAGGGCATCAGATCCCGTTACAGATGGTTGTGAGCCACCATGTGGTTGCTGGGGATTGGACTCAGGATCTCCGGAAGAGCAGTCGGTGCTCTTAAACACTGAGCCATCTCTCCAGCCCGAAATGTCAGATTCTTTAAAAATTAAATATTTTACTTATTTTAAAATCGATTTAAAAATATATTTATTTTTATTTTTTATTTTGTATATGGGGGGGAGGGAATGTGCCCATGAGTGCAGGTACCCACTGAAGCCTGAAGCATCAGATCACCCTGGAGCCAAGAGTTATGGGCTGTTGTGTACCACCAGAAGTAGTGGGAATCCAACTTAGATCTTTTGCAAGACCATAAAGCACTCTTAGCCACTGAGCCACATCTCTTGCCTCAGATTTTAATAAATATGGAGAAATTATTATGTTGAATTCCAAGTTTTTTTTTTTTAATTAATCTTTTTGTTTTTTGAGACAGGGTTTCTTTGTGTGGCTTGGCTGTCCTGTGTAGACCAAGCTGGGCTCAAACTCATTGAGATCCACCTGCCTCTTCTGCCTCCTGAGTGCTGGGATTAATGGTATGAGCTACCACTGCCCGGCCAATTTTATTTATTTATTTTACTTTTTAAACAGGGACTCAGTTTGCTAGTCCCTGCTCAAGACAGCCTTCAATTTAAAAATCTTTCTGGGCTGGAGAGATGGCTCAGCAGTTAAGAGCATTGACTGCTCTTCCAGAGATCCTGAGTTCGATTCCCAATAATCACATGGTGGCTCACAACCATCTGTGATAGGATCCGACGCCCTCTTCTGGTGTGTCTGAAGATAGCTAAAGTATACTCAAATACATAAAATAAATAAACTTAAAAAAAAAAAAAAAAAAGCCAATGGCCTAAGAGATCTAAGTACAAAATTAAAAAAAAATAAAAATTAAACAAAGAAAATCTGTGTCAGCCTCTTCTTGAGTACCAGGGTTATCGTGAAATGCCACAACACCTGACTTTTAATTTCTCCTTTCCCCCAGAGTATAAGTATAGAGTAAAGAAAAAATAAGAACTCCAAGAGTTTGGGAGGTTCCTTAAAGGAGGAATAGTTTACTTTAGATCCAGTTATAGTCCAAATGCATCAAATATTTAAATATAATGAAACCATGAAAATGTTTGAAACCTGTGGTGAAACGAAGTTTCTTGTTTTTGTCTTGGTGGCGACCTCCATCAGGGTCTCAGGCTTTCAACTCATTCACTTACCCATCAGCCAAACCTGCAGCCATTTAAAAGATGCTTTTCAAATATTGAAGTACAGAGGAATTAATTTATTTTCTGAGCCATACAAGGAACTCAAGAAACTTTAAAGATAAAGTTTGGATAAATATTTCTAGATAATGATTAAAATATACAAGAAAACCAAAGTCAGTACCTTATGATATAAATCACAAATTAGGATGAATACTGCATGGTCTTTCTTTTTGAAAAAGTGAGATTAAAAGCTGTGTTGTCACTGAACTTAGAATCCTCCCATCTTAGCTTCTGAAGTATCTGGGATTACAGATGTGTATATATCACCACATCCGCTTGTGATCCAGCTTTTTGCAATACTTTATTGATTGTCGCTGCTGCCGCCGCCGCCATGTGCATGCGTATGAAAGCAGGCTCAGCCATGCTACAGAAGGTCTGAAGATGTCAGGGTACAACTAAGCTGACCTTAGTCATGTGGAATGCGGTGACCAAAACTACTCATTAAAACCCAGACCGGCTGCTTTTGGCTCCAGCTGTGCCACCACTCCCCCCGCTTCTGGAAAAGGAGAGCTCGCCCATCTGAGCTCTATCTATATTTTAGGCTCCCAAATGCTCCCCGGTATTTGCTTTACTAGGTGACATAGGGCTAGAATGGAGTCACTTTGAGAAAGGTAAGAAAACAAGAGAAAGGACCCCTGAGAAGCCACCAGATTGCCCACATGCCAGCCAGATGGCAGCCACGGGGTTGGGGTGGGGGAATCTAGGTAGTCAAGTGTGTGTTGTTCTCAGGAGACAGCCTCATCCCCTCCAGATGTCTTCTCTTGTCTTCTTCTGCCCGACGTGCCATGGCTTTCCATTGTACTCGATGCCAGCTGATTTTCACTGCGGAAGGAAAAAAATAGGAATAAGCTCTCAGCCGTGGAAAGACCTGTTAGCTGGTTGGTCATCTTTCCGGAAGCTTGCCATTGCAACAGTCTACTCTGAAACTTGAACGTCTTTGAACTTCTTTGAGAATACAAGCTTATAAACGTTAACTTAGGAGAAGACACTTCAGTTAAGCAGAGCAAGGCTTAACTAAATGCCTTGTCTGCCAACAGCTTTCTCTTTGCTGACTTAATTTGTTTCTCTAGATACTTGGCATCTAATCTTCTGCCGCCTTTCGATGACACCAGGGTGTCTAATTTTTAGAGGGTTTGTTTGTGAGTGTAGTAACAGAATTCCCACGAAATGAAATCTTACCTTTGAGCCCAATACAAAAGCAGACGCTGGGGTTGAAAAAGGGTCCCACTCAGACAATGGGGCTTGCTCAGTCTGCAAGATGCAGCAAGGGAAGCCACATGCAGCAGGGAGGCCTTGGCCAGGAGAAACCGTTCTAGGTTCTGCCATCCAGGGATGGTCACAGCCACACAGATGCTTTCTCCCTAGGTCAATCAGATTTGATAATATTCATAGGGGAGGCTGCCACAGCCTTATTGGAGAGGAAGCAAATAGAACTGTCTGATGCCAGGTAAGAGAGGAAAAACACTGGGTGAACAAAAGCTGCCCTCCTGTCTCTTTTTCACGGTCCCTCTTAAAAACAGGGACCAGGGGCTAGTGTACGTTTGCTTTGCTTCTGTCTATTTTGTGTCTGTCCGTCTATCTATCATCTATCTATCTATCTATCTACCTATCTATCTATTAATCTAATCTAATCTAGTCTTATCTAAATTGCAGCTCCTCTGCTATGCATTAAGGTAGAAGCCAGGCCGCCCCTAGGTGAAAACGAGTGTGGAATGTTATGGACAACATCGCCTCCTACAGTCCAAAATGATCATTGCGGCAAGCTCCAGCACAGTCTCGGCCAGAGACCAGTGAACTGTGAGCTTGCAGGACCGAGGGCTCCGTGAATGAGCAGGTGACAACGTGTTTCTTCCATCTTCTTTGTTTGCCCAGAGCTTTCGTAACAACATGAGTAGGATCTGCGGCGTGAGCAGGACTCTGTGCTTACAACGTCATTTATTCTTTACCGCTCGCAGACGGACAAGGATTCCCGCCTCTTAAATCACCAAGCTTCGCACTGGGAACACTGGAGACACCTACTGAGCAGAAGCCAGATGCCCAGCCTTATACCCAACATCTGACACCCCTGATGACTTTAATATGCAGCTGAGATCACAACGGCCAAAATCTTGGAGCTCTATATTGGGTTTGTTATAATTTGTTCGTTTGTTTTGAGACATAATCTCACTACAGTCTCTAACTATCCTAGAACTCTCTATGTAGCCAAGGCTGGCTTCTAACTCAATAAAATAACCTGTCTCTGGCTCCTCGGCGCTGGGCTTAAAGGCCTGTTCCACAACACTAAGGTGGATGCTATATTCTTGAGTCTTTTTTTTTTTTTTTTTTTTTTAAGTGACAAAGTACTCCAAAGCGGGCCACATTCCCTCACTTGGGAATACCACGATATTTATAATAACCATGACAAACACAGCCAACCAATCAACTCTAGAATCAGCTGAATTTCTTGGGTGCTATGGTCTTCAGCTCTTGTCAGGCGCTGCAGAAGCTAGTGCTCTAACCTGCCCATTGGAGTAAGACTGGAGGAGAGAGTCAACCGCCTCAGAAGCAATTCCTTCTGAGACAGGCTATGTAGCCTTGTGCTTCGAAACGAGGCATTTCAGGGATTTGGAAAAGCTAGAGTTACCTCTTCTTTCCTAGTCTGTAAATCAGTAAAAATGAAATGGGCTCATGACAGCATTTTATGCCTCATGGAGATACCCAGATATGTCTGTTAAAATCCAACCGGACACTCATAATTATAGCTAAATCGTTTCTTTTTCTTTTTTAAAAAAGATTTATTTATTTATTTTATGTATATGAGTCCACTGCAGCTGTCTTCAGACACACCAGAAGAGGGCATGGGACCCATTACAGATGGTTGTGTGTTACCATGTAGTGGCTGGGACTTGAACTTGGGACCTCTGAAAGAGCAAGTCAGTCCTCTTAAGCAGTGAGCCATCACTCCAGCTCCCAAATCGTTTCTTACTTCACAGGTTTTGTTAAATTATACCTTGATTTTGAAAAACAAAACAAAACAAAACAAAAACCAAAACCGGCCAATCTTGTTTTAGTTAAATTAGCTTATCTAGGATTGGAGTTACAGTTTGTGGTGAGCCACCATGTGGTTGCTGAGAATAGAACCTGGGTCCTCTGGAAGAGCAGCCATTGCTTTTAATCACCAAAACATCTCTCCGGCCTCCAAGTTTGGGTGTTAAATTTTATTATGATAAAATAAAATCGACCATTTTAGCCACTTTAAAGTGTACAATTCAATTGTGTTGAATGTATTCAGTGGCCACCAGCACTATTTAGTGTAGACGTTTTTCATCACCCTGGACCCACTGCAGGGTCTTCTCCATCTCCACGCCTCCGTCCACTTATGTGGGATATCCAGGCTAGACATGCAGAGAGGGGAGGGGAGGGCTAGCAGGAGTTGCTGGAGAACTTGGGGTTGAGGAAAGCTTGGGAAGTAACTGCTTACAGGTAAGACTCTCTCTCTCTCTCTCTCTCTCTCTCTCTCTCTCTCTCTCTCTCTCTCTCGTTTGGTTTTGGAAACAGGATCTCATTGTTCAGCTTAGGCTGGCCTTGAACTTAGGTACTCACCCTTCCTCGCCTCCTGAGTGCTGGGAACACAGGTGTGAACCACTACCCTAAGCTAGGATTGTCTTAGTTTGTAAAGTGACTTCCAGATCCATCCATGTTGTAGTGTATGGCCAGATGTTTTCTTTTTAAAAACTTGAATGGTGGTCCACTGTAGACATACCCATGGATCCACCAAGGGGCACTTAGAATACCCATGGATCCACTGAGGGGCACTTAGAACTTTCTCCAGTCATACTTGAAGCCCATCCTTCCTAAACGCCAGTTCAGGACACAGGACACACAGGGATTCCATTCTCCTTATCTTTTTTAAACCTTTCCCCCTTCTCTTCCTTGTTTGTTTTGTTTATTTGTTTGGTTGGTGGGTTTTTGTGTTTTTTTTTGTTTTTAAAACAAGATCTCACTATGTGGCTCTGGCTGACCTGGAAGTGGATATGTAGATCAAACTGGCCTCAAACTCACAGACAGCAACCGGCCACTGCCTGCCAGGTGCCGGATAGTGTCATCTGCCACCACCACAACACACACACACACACACACACACACACACACACCTGCTTGCTCTCTTTCATAGTCATATTCTGTTTTTCTATATGGTCGTAAAAGACTGAGGTAAGTGGACGAATGCCACTGGCCACTGTTGTGTTACCATGGCCTTCTCTCCATTACTCCCTGCAGTGCTTTAAGATCTGTGCACACATAGCCAGATAAGAAGGGTGACTCTCATGCTTCACCCAAGGCCCCAAATGGATGTAAGCAACACTGCAGATGCCAAAAGCCCCACCTCCTGAAGCCGAGGGCTAAAAATAAATGACCTCTTACATGAGACATGGTAAGAGGCCGTCATGAAATGGTTTCCAAGCCTAGCTCGGCTGTTACCATCTCCAAGTGACAGTGACCCTCGTAGGAGGTGGTGGGAGGCGTCAGTCCTTAGACTTTTGAGATTCCAGCCACGCCCTCCCTCCTGTGTGCCCCTCCCCCACACCCTATTCCTGTTCCCTGGCTGTACGTTATTCTGTCTCTGCTCTCACATGGTCTCAACAGGTACTTGTTACACTGAGGGAAGAAACCATCTGCAGTTTCCTAGAGACCATCACCCATGCTGGGGTGGGTTTTCTTAGTTATCCTGTGAGCCATGTTCCTGTAAGTAACCTGCACCCATGGAGATGGAAGCAGGCTCAGTAAACTCACTTGGCTCAATGAGCTACACTCTTATGGAACTGCTCTTCGGTCTGTTTTGGGGGCCTTATCTGGGGTAGAGAGGCATCTGTTCACATACCTCCAGGAGAAGTCATGCAGCAGAGAAAGCAAACAATGGCTGATCTGAGGACTGGGATGTAGCTGAGAAGTTGAGTATATGCTTAGTAGGCACAAAACCCTGGGTTAGCATTATATGTAATTAAAGTGTAAAAATAACTTTTGGTGGATTTCCTTTGTTAAAAGGTGCAGTTTTGAAAAATAATGACATGGAATAAAATTCAGAGCAAATGATGAAGAAAGAAGATAAAACTATATGCTTAAGTAGAACGTTATAATGTATATGTATATACAATATGAATATATGAATAGTAAAGAACCTAGCTAGGATTCCAGGTACTTCTTTTTTGACATTTGTCCAAATTTCAGAAAATTTTCTTTTTCCTTTTTATTCTTTTCTTCTTTCTTTCTCTTTCTTTTCTTTTCTTTTCTTTTTTTTTTTTGAGACAGGGTTTCTCTGTGTCAAAAAAGCTGTTTCAAGCTGTCCTGGAACTCACTCTGTAGACTAGGCTGGCCTCGAACTCAGAAATCCGCCTGCCTCTGCTTCCAGAGTGCTGGGACTAAAGGCGTGCGCCATCACCACCCCATGATATTTTCTTTCTTTCTTTCTTTCTTTCTTTCTTTCTTTCTTTCTTTCTTTC
>JADRCH010000063.1:9198505-9242081 GCA_019843965.1 Rhynchomys soricoides | reverse complement strand
AGAGAGAGAGAGAGAGAGAGAGAGAGAGAGAGAGAGAGAGAGAGAGAGAGAGGAGACTGGGCATGGTGTAGGCTTTTAAAACCTCAAAGCTCACCCAAAGTGACACACATCACACCTCCTCCAACATGGCCATGGCTTCTAATCCTTCCCAAACAGTTCCACTAACTGGGGACCAACCCTTGAAACAAATACGACTTTAAGGAAGCCATTCTCACACAAACTACCACAGTGTGTGTGTGTGTGTGTGTGTGTGTGTGTGTGTGTGTGTGTGTGCGTTCACCTGTGCATGCATCTGTGGAGGCCAGAGCTCAACACTGAGTATCTTCTGGTATTGCTCCAAACCTGGAGATCACCACTTAGCCTAAGGCTGGCCAGCAAGTCCTCTGCTCCACCTGTCTCTACCCTTTAGTATTGAGTTTAAAGACACACACTGTTGTGTCCAGCTTTTACTTGGATACTAAAGGTCTGAATTTATGCTTGCCTGATACTTAACCCACTGAACCAGCTCCACATGAAATATTATACACAGCTATTATAGGAGTGTCACCATCAAGCTAGTTACCACCTGTATAGGTCCACATGGTTATCCTTTATTTCACCTGTGCCAACACTGCACATCTGTTCTCTTGGCAACTTTCTTTCTTTCTTTCTTTTTTAAAGATTCATTTATTTATTATATGTAAGTACACTGTAGCTGTCTTTGGACACTTTTCTTCTCTCTCCAGTTCCACTAGCTGTGGCTGTCTTCAGACACCCCAGACGAGGGCATCAGATCTCATTTCGGATGGTTGTGAGCCACCATGTGGTTGCTGGGATTTGAACTCAGGACTTTCAGAAGAGCAGTCAGTGCTCTTAACTGCTGAGCCATCTCTCCAGCCCCCTCTTGGCAACTTTCAAGTGCAGGACTCATTGCTGTTACTGACAGCCACCATGTTGTAAAATGGATCTCAGGACTCAGCCATCCTGTCCAAGTGATGCTTTGCTCCCCCTGTGCTGCATTTCTCCATCCTTCTGCCCCAGGCCCTGGCACCCACCATTCTGTTCCTTGCTTCTGTGGATTTTTCAGATTCTGCACAGACATGTTATAAAATAATTGTATTTGTGGACCTGCTTATTTCCCTGAGAAAATGTCTTACAGATTCATCAGGACTGTCACAAATGGCAGGATTTCCTTCTTTAAGGCTCAGTAATATTCCGGGGTGCATAAATACCATGTTTTCATTCCCCATTCATCTGTAAATGGACACTTGGGTTAACTCCATACAGTAGCTATTTTGGATCACACTGTAAGAAGAAGGGAATGCATTTATCTCTTTGATATTCAGATTTCATTCCTTTGGCGGTGTTCTATTTTTAAGTCTTTCTTGAGGGACCCACATAGTTTTCCAAAATAGCAACACCAATTTAAACTCTTCCATCTCTGCACAGGGGTTTCTGTCTCTCCACACCCTCGCCCCTGTTTGCTTGTCTCCTGTCTTTTTTAAAAACAGCTGTCCTAACAGATGGTCGGGGATGCTGAATGTGGTTTCTGTGTACCTGCCAACCACTTGCGTGTCTTCTTTTGAGAAATACCTACCCAGGCCCTTTGACCATTTCAAATTTTAAAAAATTGCAGTATCTGTTTTTAACCCAGGGCCTTTCAGTGTAGTGCAGGCTGACTTCAAGCTGCAGTCCTACCTCAGCCTCCTGGGTGCTTGCTGGGATAACAGGCACACACCATGGCCCCAGCTCTTAGTCCACTTTTTTGAATGATATAACTTCCTTGTTCCTGGCTATTGAGTTGAACTCCTTGGGTGTCTTGGATGTTACCCCCTCCCCAGAGGCACATCTGCAAATACACACTCCCACTCTGCAGACCATTCTTCATTTTTTCGTTTCCTTTGCGAGTGTTTTCAGTTGGCTTTCTTCTCCTTAGGTTGGCACTGTACAAGCTCGCAGCCCATTGGTCTATTTTTTGCTTTTGTCTCTATGCTTTGGACCCGTATTCTAAAAGTCCTAAAACATCAACTCTCCCCCACGTTTTCCTCTACAGACGTCAGTCCACAGTTTCAGCTTTGAGATACCTTTGCATACAGTGTGAAAACAGGGACTATTCTTCTGCATGGGGATATCCAGTTTCCCCCACAGCGTGCACTAATGGACTGTTTCCTCATGGTGTTCTCTTGGCAGCTTGGTTGACGATTGATCATTTGACCACAAATGCACGTGGGCTCTATTCTATTCTACTGGCCTAAATATCTATTTTTATTCCAGTACCATGCTGTTTTGATTACTATAGTTTTGTAGGACACTTTGAAATAAAATAGTGACAGGCCTCTAGCTTTGTTATTTGGGGGCAAAAAAAAATTTTGCTTGATTCAAGATTTTCGGTGGTTCCATTTGAATTTTAGGATTTTCTTCTTCTTTTTCTATGAAAAAATGACACAGATTTTTTGTTTGTGTGTGTTTTTGAGACAGGGTCTCATTTTATAGATAAGGCCAGCCTCAAACATAGAGGCTCATTGGCCCCTGTCCCCCAAGTGCTGTGATTAAAGGCATGTGTTGCTATATCTATGACTATTATTATTATTTTGCCTTTCAATTTTTGATAGGTAGGGATTGCATATAATCTATAGATTAAGAATTAGACATTTTAACATTAATTCTTTCAACTTCAGAGACTATTTCCCCAGTCATTAGTGTCTCCCTTGATTTTTTTTTTTTTTTTTTTTTTATGTTTTTGGCTTTTAGTTGATAAATGTTTACCCTTATGGTTAAACCTATTCCTGAGTATTTCTGTGCTACTGTTATGAGATTGTTTTCTTGATTTCCTTGTTCACGTAGTTTGTTGTTACTGTATAGAATACTGCTAATTTTCTTTCTGTGTATGTATTCAGATATGTATCAAAATGCGTATGTAGATACGTGTGTGTGTGTGTGTGTGCGCATATAGAGGCCAGAGATTGGTGTCAGGTGTATTCCTCAAATGATCTCCACCTTAATTTTTGGGGCAGGGTCTCTTATTGAACCCAGAGCTTACTAATTTGGTTAGACTGACTGAGCAGCAAGCCCCGGAATTTTCTTGTATCTGTCTCACCATTGCTGAGATGAGAGGCATGTACCAGTGTACCCAGGGTCATAGAGATCCAAACTTAGCCACCATGTTTGCATGGCAAGCACCTTACCTACGGACCCACATCCCCAGCCATAGTTTTGTATGTTAGATGTATAGTCTTTCAATTTTACTGAATTGGCTAATTAGCTTTTGAATCCCCTTTAAAAGGTTTATTTTAATATGTGTGTGTGGGGGGGGCTGTATGTGCCTGTGAACATGCCGGCAAGGGCTGGGGATATAGCTCAGTTGGTAGGGTTCCTACCTAGTACACGTAAACTCTGGGTTTAATCCCCAGCACTACATAAACACGATAAAGGGGAGCACTTGGACGGTGGAGGCAGTAGATCAGGAGGAGTTCAAGGCCATCCTCTGCTATACAGTAAGCTTAAGGTCATCCTTGGAATTATGAGACCCTGACTCAAAAGCAAGTTGGTAAATCTGTTGTGAGTACATGTCTACAGAATTAAAGTCCAGAATTTGGAGAGGGAGCTATACACCAGGGTTCATAGCAGCATTGTTCACAATAGACAAAGAATAGAAAAGTCCCATATGTGCACCTGTGGATGGATGGATGGATGGATGGATGGACAAAATATGGTATTTAGAAAGGAATGAAACATCTAGGGAGATGCTCAGTGGATAGAGTGTTCAATGCGCAAACTTGAGGGCTACAGTCCACATAATCCCAGGTAGCTGTGATGGCCCACTTATAATCCCAAGACTCAGAAGCAGAAGCAGGGAACTCCGGAGCTAGCTGACTATTACTTTGAGCCTTATTGATGCTCTCCGGGTTTGACTGAGAGACTCTGCCTCAGTGAATACTGAGGAGAACAATTGAGGAAGGCTCCAGATGTCAGCCTCAGCGGCCCCTCCCCCACCACAAGGAATGAAACTCTGACACATGCCCCAACACACATAAACGATAAAGATAGCACACGAAGTGTCAGACACAATGGGACAGATACCATGTGGATCTAATTATGTGCAGGACCACAAGTAACCAGATTCCTCAAAACAGAAAATAGAACAGTGCCTGTTGACAGAGGGCATGGGCATTACAGTTTGATAGAGGAAATTTCCCTTTAAAAAGATGAAAACCCTCTGGAACCAGACATGGTGGTGCATACTTGTAATTTCAGCATATAAGGGACAGGGGTAAGAAGATTGCCACAGGTTTGAGGCCAGCCTGGTCTACATAAGTTTCAGGCCCGCCCTCTGGAACTGCTACACAGGGAGATCTCCCACTTCAGAAAAAGAATTCTCTGCAGCACAGTGGAAATGTTGCACAACACCAATATATTAGCACCACCGAACTGCTGCTTAAAAGCTTTAAATGACAGGGATAGGGGATTCCATGTGGATTCATCACAATAGGAACAAATGAACGAATAAGGCAAACTAGTAAAAGTGGCAGCGTGAGGGACTTGAAAAGTCTGCCCTTCCATTAAAAACACGTGAAAAAGCTTTAATAAAAACCATTAGAGTTAAGCTTTTCAGAACTCTAGGAACCAAGATCTTAATGGAACCAGAAGAATGGCTAGAAAGAAAACCACCCAGCCCGCAGGTAGGCAGCTCTGTGGTATCCAGCTGCTACGTTCAACAAAGAATCATGGGACATACAAAGAGCTAAGAAAGGATGGTCTGCATACAAAGGGCCTACACACACGGTGCTAGGGATGAACCCAGGCCTCACCACTGAGCGCCACACCCCGCCCAATTATCTATTTTCAGAATATTCAAACAACTAAATATAAAAAAAATAAAATTATGGGAACAATGAATGAACAGATAGACATGATTAGTAACTAAAGAGCTAGAACATACAAAAGGACCCCAATGGGAATTTTGGAGCTGAAAAGCATAATACCCCCTCCACCCCCCAAATTCCATAAAGCATTTCAGTAGCAGACTAGAATAGAGAGGAAAAGAGTAATTTCCTCAGGATATCATCAGGCCTGAGAAACAAAGATAAACGAACTGGGATACCACCAAGTGCACTGACATGTGCGTAATGAAAAAAGAGATTAAGGGGCAGAAATAGTCATGGTTACAATGGCCAGAAAAGTCCCAGATGTAATGGGAATGTGACTCCATACAGGCAAGAAGCCCAACAAGCTTAAGGCAGATAAATACGAATAGTCACATTATTCATGATAGCACCAAAGTAGAGACAGCACTCTCATGAGGGAAGAATTAATTACATGTGTGGACATATATGTAGTACTAGCCAGCCTATGGAGCACTGATACACACAGTAGCATGGAAAGCCTCGAAGTAATCATGCTATATACAAGATGTCAGTCACAGAAGGCCTCCAAGTACACAGAAGGCCTCCAAGTACACAATCCAGTTTAGATGAAGGTCCAAAGTAGGGATGTGCATAGAGATGCAGGATAGACTAGTGGTTGGCTGGGTCAGAGAACAGAAGGAACGGGACTGTAAGCAATCAGAAAAATCTTGAAATATCTCTGCAAAAAATGTCAAACAGTTGAATACTAAAGACAAAAGGACTAACCACTACAAACTTGTACTTGTTCATGTATCAGTGCATTATCTACTTCGCTGAATCCATAAATCATAGCCATATTTTTTCAAATCATTTACAGTGTTTAGTTTGGACATTGATTTAAGTTAGTTGAACTAGTAGGGCTATATATCTTCATTTTAAATGCTGAGAGCTATGGAATAAGTCTGTCTTTTCTTTGAAGGAGACAGTGAGTCTTTGATTTTATTTTTTGACCTAAGATGACAAATGAGATTTTTCTTGTGAAATGCTTGAATGATTGTCAATGACTGCCTATTCTGAGTGGAAGGGTGCAGTGTTAGATTAGAGATGTCTGCTATGAACATGGCACTGGAGAGCTGATTGCAAAGCCAGTCAATTATTTTCTTCTATCATATATCCTGGTGAAGGAGAAAACAGACACCTATCTTTGGAGGTGCTAAGTGGTCTCTTTGCTTCACAGACATAGTCAAGAGAAGATTTCCTTCAAAAGTACTGGGCTTTTTTTTAAAAAAGCATTTGTTTTTTTAAAATGAAAGTTCATGGTTTTATAAGTAATTCCTCACCTATGCTATTGTGAGTAACCCCCAATCAACTCACTGGTTCACCAAATTAGATTTGGATGAAATAATTTCTTCAGTTTGCTGTCGTGCTCTCTGTCTATGGTGAATAGAAACAGACTCCTCAAAAAAGGGTCAGTTGAGGGGGCTGGAAAGATGGCTCAGTGGTTAACAGCACTGACTTCTCTTCCAGAGGTCCTGAGTTCAATTCCCAGCAACCACATGGTGGCTTACAATCATCTGTCATGGGATCTGATGCCCTCTTCTGGTGAGTCTGAAGATATCAACAGTGTACTCACATATATAATAAAATAAATCTTTTTTGAAAGAAAGAAAGAAAGAAAGAAAGAAAGAAAGAAAGAAAGAAAGAAAGAAAGAAAGAAAGAAAAGGTCACTTGACAGTCCCTGCACCCCACCTACCAAGGGCAACTATTGCTATATCCCAGTCTTTATCTCTGTTTCTGCCCCAGATAAAAACAACCACGACTTAAGCAGAGAAACTGATGGCTCACCATCTCCAGGCTGCAAACATCTGGGTTCACACTCTCCTGTCAACCTCCAGGTGGCTGATTCTAGGGAAGTAACCAATCTGAGCCATTGTGTCCTTGTCTGGGAAACTGGGAAACATTTCCTTTGTTCTTCCAGGGAGGGTATGACTGGGGGGTGTGGGGGGTGAGAAAATGCACAGGGAAATCTTGGGGACTTTCAACATCAAACAATGGCCAGATCAGTTCTCACTGCCCAAACCCACTCCCTCAGAGGACATCAGGGGCCAGTGGGAGACATTGTTTTCTTACAATCTACATTCTATCCCTCCAAAACTTTCTGTCTTTGGCCACTATTATCCACCAAGTAGGTCTCTTCTGAGAGCCCATGCCAACAGTCCATATGCTCTCTGTGTTTCTACAGAGTTACATCTTACCATGACGCTGTCAGTACTTCTTTATTCCAACAGTTGTGTAAAGCCAAGGCTGCTGGAGAGCAGATCCCACCTGGCCATGTGATTTCTTAGAGCCTGTCCAGTAGGTGTAGTTCGGACTCACATTCTAGACATCTCCAAGAAACCATCCTGGCAGGGGGACTCAAGATCTGCTTACTCTGAAAGGCAGCTTGTATAAATGGGGGCAGGTGCTAAGCAGGAGGCAGCCAATGGCTACAACCAAGGACCTTGTCATCTTGCAAAGGGTAAACCTGCTTAGTCATACCCAGAACGCATCTTCCAAAATAACCCTGTCAAGGTCAGGCAATTCATACTTTTCCTCCTGTTCCTCTTAAGTTCTCAGGTCCAAATGTTTGCTGAGAGATGCTGTGGTAACCATGACGTCACAATGGAACATTCTTCCCAAGGCGTAGAAGAAACTCCACTGTGGAAGCTCTGCTGCATAAAGCCACAGTGAGTTCATTTCTCCCTTAGTCGGAATAGTTCACAGAAGAACTCGAAGCATCATCATGAGGACAAAAGGAACATCTCATGTCATGAGGGGAACATGGTGACTTAGAACTGTGCACACAGTTTCCTTAGGTCATGGTGCACAGTTTGAGGTACCAGGATGTGAGGTGATGCTCCCAAGGGCTTTGGGGTTCAGATAGTTTTGAGCTCACATTTCAGATCCGCTCCTTAGTTACTATGTGACCTTGAGCCCATTACTCCATGTCTCTGGGTGTCAGTCTCTGAGACTGTAAAATGGGGATTGTGAGAGTGTCTGTGTCTAGGGCGTCAATATGAATGTTCAGAGCAAACGTTGGGACTGTTACCAGTGATGACATCCCAGCAACACTTGATGTGAGGTTTTTGGGTTTTGGTTGTTGTTTTCTTTTGTTTTCAATTTTCAAGACAGAGCCTCTCTGTGTAACAGTCCTGGCTGTCCCGGAATTCACTCTGTAGACCAGATTGGCCTCTCACTCACAGAGATCTGCCTGCCTCTACCTCCCTAGTGTTGGGATTAAAGGCGTGCACCATCACTCCCAGCCCTGATGTGAGTTTTAATAGGAGACATCACAGTAAGACACTAAGCCCTGGGAGAGCTCCCACCAAAACCCCGTCTTCTATTTTTTGCAGTGTTTTATAGCTATAGAGTCAAAGCAAGGGTTGCATTCCACAAATCAAAAGCCAATCCTTTTTAGAGAGCCAACTCTCTAGCACAACCAGGGCCCCAGGCTGCTCTGAGAAGACAACTGAAAAAAAAAAAAAAAGCAGACTACCCTCTCTCCTTGGGCCATCTCACAAACTGCTAGCCAAGCATCGGAGCCAGACAGCCTCTTCCTTACCCATACCTGTACGGAACCCAGCACTGGGGATGTGACGGGTGAGTTTACTCCATGTGGGAACCTTAATGGCAAAAAGGAACAGGCTTCTACAGTGGGGATCACCCCCTTTGGGGAGCAGGGAAGCCTGCCTGTGGACTGTGATGGAGTCACAAGTCTTCTGTCTTCCTAGCTGCTCATGGTGCTCGCTGTGCTTCTCTCTGGGGATGGCAGAGATGAGAGGGATGCTGCTGATGCTGCTGTACATGTCCCACTCGTCATCTGCCAGTGAGTGTGCAGCTCCCTTCCCAAGGTGTTTAGTGACAGGTGAAACCTGGGGTGTGGTGTGGTGGGGGTGGGGTAGAAGGTCATCCAGGAGAACAGGGTGGCCCTAAATGCCCAGAGAGGGACTCAACTGGGCAAAGAAGACCATCCCCAGCCCTTTATCCTTGGCAGCATATATGAGGGGCAGGAACTAGGAAATGCAGAGTGTCAGGGAAGGGATGTAGGTCTAATTCTAAGGTTGGGAAGCAGGAAAATCAGCAACAGGGCCCAGGATGACCTATGGAGCAGAAGGGCCAGAGTAAGAACTGCCTTCCATGCTTGGCTCAACCTTGCCCACTTGGAATGCTCTGAGCACTGCAAATTGTGACCCTCATCAGGATTAGTACCACAGTGGCAGAGGTTTCCCAGGTTGCAAAAGTGGCTGTTATTGTCCCCCCCTCCCTTGCTATAGACTGCTCAGGACTAGTAAGTCCAGCCTAGGGAAGAGCAGATAAACAAGGTAAACAGACTGCTGACTCAGGTAGGTTCTATTCACCTTTACTTCCATTGGATAGATAGAAGATAACAAGATAACACACACACACACACACACACATGCACGCACGCACACAAACACTGTGCAAAGATCCCACACCATCTTCAGCCACACAATCTTCAGCCTCCTCCATTTCCCTGCCAAGGAGACCAAAAGATGCCCAGAAACACAGACAAGGCATCTCTCCCACTAAGCCATAGCTGAGACTGGGAGGGTGGGGGTGGAACACTTGCTCTCTGGACCAAATTTCTCATCATGACATTATCGATGGAATCAGGCCACAAGGCAGAGACTTTTCACAAGTACTCTACTACCCAGGTACTTACCCAGCACCCAAGTGGCACTTTGGAAAAAGGAATGTTGTCACATACACAGAGGCTCTTGGCTTGGGAAGGATTGGCTAATGCCTGCATTATAGATCACCAGTTTCTCTAGAGAAAAACCAAGGTCAAGCCAAGGAATTTCATTGTTGGCATTTCTGAAGTGGTTAGTGGCTTCAGTGTTTTCCCAGCAAAGTCTGTGGATGAAAATTTAGTCTCAGGACACCCTATGAGGAAGAGGTCCTCTGTGTTCTTTTATGTTGCTTATTTGTTTTGTTTTAAGAGTCGCATTATGTAACATTGGCTATCCTGGTGCTCACTAGGTAGACCAGGCTGGCTTTGATCCACCTGTCTCTACTTCCTGAGTACTGAGATTAAAGGTATACACTGAGTTCCTGACAATACTGTAGACAGCAATGGACTCTGTTTTGGAAATGTCTTTGCTGCTGACACCCTAAGTCACCACTGGAAGAAGCCCTTCCATTCTTCCTGTTTTCTTGTCTAAACACTCAGCATATCCTTTGGGTCCTATCACTCTGTCCCAGACCCTCAAAGTCCATCCCTACATGCTTAGTTCTCAACCCAGTGCTTGGCAGGGCTCTGTACAGTTGGAAGAATGGCTGGAAAGGTAATTACTGGGAGTCCAGTGCACAGGATCTGTTATGGGTGCCTGTTACACGGCATGGAGACCCAAGGCTACCAACACAGACATAAGCATTGATTTGAGAGCGAGCAGGGAGTTGGCTTGCATTTTTGGAAACAGAATTGTCAGTGTTGTCCCAAGGCTCAACACAGTCATTTATAGAGCTATAGTTTACACATCATCTTCTGTATGATCTTGCAACAATCCCAAGTGGTGTAGAGCCAGGCCCACAACTACACCCTTCAAAAGAGGAAACAGCGTCAGAGAGAGTAGCAGCTTGCCCGAGATCTCAGCACACTAAGAGACTAACTTGATTTTGAAGTCTGCATCTGGGCACTTCACAAATCCACATCTACCCTGGTAAATGTTTAGCAAGTGCAATGTCTAGAGATTCTTGTAGATGCCTGATACTCTCAGGATGGAGACTACACCATGGCTCCACAAGGAGCTGAGGAGCCCTGTGGGCACTAGAACAAGGCATATCAATGGCGGAGGGAGGACATGGAACAATAGCGGGCATCAGCAACTTGGGGAGCAACATAGTTCATGGAGTTGCCATCTTGTTATGAATGATGCCAGGAAAGTGGGGGCTCAGCTCACCCCACCTAGCACTATAAGGAAGTCAGTCTCTGACCTTGCCATCTCTTTCCTTCTCTTGCTTCCATGATCTTTCCTGTTCTAACAGTCTCCATGCTTATATGAATATAGACCATTAAGAACAATACAGGTCCATCCATCCTCAGGCTGACAGAGGGGATATATCCTTTAAACAACACTGTAGTCTCCTGGAAACAACATCCAGGCTTCTTCCCAGGAGACTGCTTGGCTGGACAGTCTAGAAGGAAGAGGCTGAGCAAGACTGGGAAGAGAGGCAAAGACAGCTTCCACATGCCATGACTTTTACTTTCTTTATGACAGGAGGTCAGGGAGCAAATAACGGACAGAGTCATTTTATTCATGCACCAGATAACTTATTGAACACCCGACAGATACTAGACACCATGCTAGCTCCTAGGGACACCCTAATAAGCAAAACAGACCTGGTAGGAGGAGCCATGCATGCCAGAAGCTTGCAGGGGATGCAGGGAAAGGCAAGACAGGTGCTATCTGCTCTAAAGCTGGAGTTCTCTGTCCACCTTAGCAGCGCCCACCTTCAGGGTTTTGAGAGAATTATCCCATAGTATATTAATGCTGGCAGTGCTCAAACCTTTGGGCCTCAAGACCCTTTCATACTCTTAAGTTATTGGGGACACCTAAACTAGTTTTGCTGGGGGTGGGGGGGAGTGTTCTAGTGTTACTTCTGTTGCTAAACACCCAACCAGAGGGGTTCCAGCAGCTAGTCATATCACGCCTGTAGTCAAGAGCCGCCTACCTGTTCGATTAGCTAGCTTTCTTTACTATTTTTTTCTTATTGACAAGGTTTTATTATGTGGCACTGACTAGCCAGAACCCACTCTACTCACTCTGTAGACCAGGCTGACCTCAGACTCACAAATATTCCCCCACTTCTGCCTCCTGCATGCTGGGATTAAAGATGTAAGTCACCACTCTTATACAGTTAAGGTCAACCTCCCTCCAGGAAATGGTACTACCCAGTGTGACACAGTTCTTCTTATGTCAATTAACAGTTAAGACATTCCTCAACAGACATGCACTCGATCCAACCTTATCTAGATAATTCTTCATTAAGACTCTCTTCCAAGTGATTCTAGGTTGCACCAAGTTGATCATTAAAACAAACCACCACAGACTTTATTTTTCACACTTACCATAGTAGAAATGAAACTAGAGAAAGAGAAAGCACAAGAATATACAAATCCATGCATACATTTGGCCCTCAGAGTGCTGACATCCCAAATCTGGAAAACTGCTCCATAAACTTGTGAGGGGAGAGTTGAGGAAGCAAGCAGCAGCTTTTCCCTGAAGGAAGGGTCTAGACTCTACAGGATGCCTACAGTCCCGTTACCAGCGGCTTCTGTTCAAAAGATGCCAGATAAGGCCTAGCAAGAGGTGATGTGCTTGGCAGAAAAGCACCAGTAGTAGAGTCTAGTGAGACTTTTACAAGGTTCAGAGATGCTGTCAAACGTCTTTAATGTGGAAGATCTCCTGGAATAAACAAAGCATCAGAGTGGTAAAGTGAGCCCCAAGCAAAACAGCCAGCAGAAATGGGAGTCCCGAGGTCTGCTCCCAGGGGTAGGGGGTGGGGTGGGGGGATAGCTCCTTGCCACACAGTGAGGCCTGTGCTCCCTCTGTAGTTTGCGGCATCCAGAAAGTCAACATCCTGGACGAGGTACAGGAGAACCTCGTGAGCAGCACCGAGTTTCCCTGGGTGGTGTCCATCCAGGACAAACAGTACACCCACCTGGCGTTCGGCTGCATTCTCAGCGAGTTCTGGATCCTCAGCACCGCCTCCACTCTCCAGCACAGGCTAGTGCTCCCCTGTGTGAGGGTTGGGGAGTGGAAGGTCCTGTAAGCCTGGAGACTAGGGGCCTACAGGAGAGATTCTGGGTGTGTGCGCCTGCTCCAAGGTCCTGAGCTCACCTGTGGCTCATGGGACTTTACTGTGAGGACCGAGGGTGGCGCCAGTGAGAAGTAGGATGCTATTTGTTGTGTCTAGAAAGTCCACTTGTGATTTTGCCACGATCACGGAGGCATGGGATCTTTGATTATATCCACCGGGTGTCCCAGGATAAGTTAAGGAAGTCGACAGGAGCCCTTTCAAGACAACCTGGGCCTCACAAGGGCACAGAGAAAGTGCAAACAAATTAGAACTACTTTCAAAATGCTTGTCTCTGGGTGCTAAGAACAGCCATGGTTTCCTTTCTCTAACTGCACTTGCATATATACCCCAAATTATACACCATAAGCCCAAATTCTTATAATCACATGACTAAAGAATTTGGCAAATATTCTAAAAAATATTTCATAAGTTTTGTAGAATACCTTACTTCTAGTTCAGTGAACTTAACTTTTGGGACTCGGCCTTAAGAAGGTAATTTCAACCTCTTGGGAAGAAAGGTTTCATTTACAAAGTTGCTCATTGTGTGGCTAATAACTCTGAAAATGCCAGAAAGTAACCATCTAATGAATACTATGACACAGGCCTGTGATCTCAGCACTTGGAAGGTTTGGGAAGGTAGGCAGACGGATTGGGAGTTCAAGGTGATCCTCAGCTATATGTGGAGTTTGAGGCCAGCCTGGGATACATGAGACTTGGCCTCAAATACGACCACAAACAAAACAAAACAAAAAACAACCAAAACAAAAAGCAAACAGTTATCACAAATAAATTATAATTTCTTGCATACCCTGTATGTGAGATAGTATGCATTACATAAACGGAGGGAGGGAATCATAGGGATTCATTTGTATGTGCTTGTGTGGTGTGCATATGTCTGTAATTCCTGTTTGCATGTGTAAGGGTGACATTAAGTGTCTTCCTCCTTTGCTTTCCACTTTACTGAAGCAGGGTCTCTCATTGAACCCAAAGCCCACTGATTTGGCTGGGTTTTTGTCCAGCATTCCGCCTCTGCCTCCTGAGTGCTAGGATTGCAAGCAGGCTACTTAAGCTTTTATCTGAGTGCTAGGGATCCAAACGCTGGTCCTCATGCTTGCAACGTGAATGCTTTATCCACTGAGCCATCTCCACAGCCTGAAAGTAGAAATAACTTAATTGGCTAAAGAAGTTATAATGTAGACACCTGATAGGATATTCTGTAGCCGCTGCATTTTTAATACTTGCTTGATGTATTTTAAAATTACTTTTGTTATTCTCTTAGTGTGCATGTAAAATAATGGGCTCTTGTATAGCATTTTATTTTTATTTTTAAATTAAATATTTTTTATAAAATATATTTTAATCATGTCCTCCCTCCCCCAACTTCTCTCCCCCCACCTCCTCAACCCCCATCATTCTCTCTTTCAAAAGCAAAAAACAAAATCCCACAAAACCAAAAATCAAAACAAGCAAAAGATTGAGATTTAAAAAAAACAAACAAACAAGACAAAATGGAACAAAAAGGTCCACAAAAATACCACTGAGTTTGATTTGTGTTAGCCAACTGTTCCTGGGCATGGGCCTTCCCTAGGGTGTGGTTGATATACCCAGAACCCAGTATCTCCACTAGAGACAACTGATTTCCCCTTTGTCAGCAGGTATCAATTGCAAATAGCTTCTTGGTGAGGGCCACTGCCTGTAAGTCAAGAAGGAAACAAACCTACTAATACTCTAACCTTGGACTTTCTGTTTGCGCTTTCCCCTGTCAGTGCTTGGACCCTATCTGGCTTAGACCGGTGTAGACTGTGCTGCCACAGTCTCTATAAATTCACATGCACATCAGTTCTGTTGTGTCTGGAAGACAGACACTGGTTCCTTGGAGTCATCCATCACCTCTGGCTCTTACAATGCACCTCTTCTTCTTTATAGATCCCTGAGCCTTGAGAAGGAGGGGTTTAAAGAACACATCTTGTTTAGAACTGAGTGCCCCCAAGACTCTCACTCTCTGAACATTGTCCAGTTGTGGGTCTCTGTCTTATCTCCCACCCACCACAAGAAAAACCTTCTTTGACATGGTTTGATGTGAACTTCATTAAGAGTCTAGTTCATTATGGATGCTCATACCCACATACACACACACATATATATACACATACATACATATATACACATACATACATGCACACACATACATATGTACACATGTACACACATATACACACATACATACACATGCACACACACATATATATATACATACATACACGTACATGTGTATACACACATACACACATATACATATGCCCGCACATACACACACATATATATGCACATACACACGTATATACATGCATATACATGCATACATACATACATACATACATACACACACACATGAAAAGAACTCTCGCTCCCGGTTCATGTCCTTTCTATGGCTTGCTCTTCCTTTCCACTGAAGACTTTCTAAGCATTGCTCTCCCCCTCCCATTGCTCCTCTGGCTTCAGGCATTAAATATTTCTGTGGAGAAGTCTGAGGTGATTCTGATTTTAAGTAGGGTAACTCCAAATGCTCATGTGCCAAGGAGACGCCTGGCTCAGCCCTGCTTGCCAGCGTGTGCTGTTATTCCTCATTTCACTTTCATGAGTTTCATGAGTTAGGCAAAAAACTTAAAATGACTTCATCTTTGATGGACTGGATGTCAAGCTATGCCAGATGGCTCCCATCTGTCACTCATGAGCCACTCTCTCCTCTTCCCCCTTCTGGTGGACCCCAAAGGGTTGGCCTGTGTGGGTGACAGCAGCAGTTTGCCTTGCCTACTGGTTCCTGTTGGGTCGCATCAATGCAACATAAGATGACTGGAGGAGACAGTATGATCAGGGTCTCTATTCTCCTGAGGTGAAGTGCTTAGTGCTTCCCTCATCCAGCTCCATTTAACTCTGCCTGACCTAAAACTCTTCTCACCTAGGGAGACAGCTATGTCTGAGACCTGGGCTTGCGAGACCATGCCTCAATGAAGACAATGAAAGAGCAACTCAGAGTGATTCAGCACACACACACACACACACACACACACACACGAAAATGGACACTCGAGAAAACTGCTAACTTCTATCTTGTTTTGGTTATGGTTCTCAGCCTACTTTCTAAGGCTTTAATTGTGATTCCTATTCTCCTGCATGCTGTTTTTAACCTGACCTTCGTTCTTGACCTTTTGCTGAGAACCTTCTCACCCAGCTTCTTCTGAGCTCAGCGGCAGCAGATGCTGCCAGTCACTCCCAGCTGTCTTTCTTGGATACTGGGTGTTCTATCTTCATGGTTTCACAGTGTGTGCATTTGTGTTGAGTTCTCAGAGTTTCATGGGTGAGTCCTCAGGATGAAGAGAATACTCAGCTTAACTCCACCACTGTTAACCACTGTTACGCCATATATTCCCGCTCATACGCCATATTGTATCGTATCACTCTTAGGATATGTAAGGAGAGCAGCATTAAGTTGCTAAGCCTGAGAGGGTTATGATTACATAGCCAGTATGATGACTACTATGTTTAAAAACACTATATGGAGAAAGTTACCCAGTCACATGTGAACAGACGATCTTCGGTTGGCGAGATAAATGTATTAAGACAGAAGAATCCCCCATGAGACCTTGGGCTCACAAAAGAAAGCACAAACATAGAAATTCAGAAGAAGTTCCTTTGAGACTGAGTTCAAAGGTATGAGTAAAATCTAACCCAGGGATTAGACAGATGGCTCAGCGGTTAGAATGCTTCTTGCTCTTCCAGAGAACCCAAGTATGATTCTCAGCAACATCAAGTAGCTCACAACCACCAGTAACTCCAGATCCAAGGAGTCCAATGCCCTCTTCTTGCCTTGGCAGGTATATAGTAGCGCGCGCACACACACACACACACACACACACACACACACACACACATTAAAAACAAAAAATATCCAGGGAGTAGGTTGGATGAGCATGCCAGGTTGAAAATAAAACTCGTGAGAAATGAGAAATGAGGGAAGTGGGAAGCTTCCTTGCCACCTTGACTTTTCAAAATCCCTTGTGTTGTCTTTCTCTCTAGGAAGGAGGTTATTGCTGTTGTTGGCATATCTAACATGGATCCCCAAAAGACTGACAACAGAGAGTATTCAGTCAGTACCATCATCCCCCATGAGAACTTCAGTAACAACTCGATGAGCAATAACATAGCCCTTCTGAAGACAGAATCTGCCATACATTTCGACGACCTGGTCCAGGCCATCTGCTTCCTGGGCAAAAAGCTACATAAACCACCAGCCTTGAAGAACTGCTGGGTAGCAGGGTGGAATCCCACATCTGCAGTTAATGCATTCCTTCTCCTAGAGGAGGCTGTGTGTGTGCTGGCCATGGGGGTGACTCGGATGAACTTCTTTAGGGCTTGTCTTAATCAGGATGCTTGATGTTTAGGGTTGATTCCCAGTGTTTGCCTTTGCAAGGTGGGGGTGTGGTCTTCCCCCTCCTCTTCCTCTTCCTCCTTTTCTTCTCTCCTTCTTTCTGCTTTTTTCTTTCCTCCTCTCCCTCCTCCTCCCCTTCCCCCACTCCTCCTCTTCTTCCCCCTCCCTTCCCCCTCCCCTTTCTCCTCTCTCTCCTCCTCCCTCTCCTTTTCCTCCTCTTCCTCCTCCTCGTTCTTCTCTATACCCAAGTAGTAAACAAGCATCAAACTGCCTCACCAAATGCTGGGAGGAGTAGGGGACTAGAGCTGAGTGTACTCTTACCTAAGTCATCCTTTTTCTGTCATCTTGGGTAAGAATGAAACAAGAAGATGCACAGTCTTTAAGTGTAAAGGAAGGGTGAATTGTTCTCTGTATGTTTACAGATTCAAAGCAAAGCTGGTTTTCAGTAAAATCTCAGATACAGATTCTGATTTCTCTGGGTAAAGGGGACTGTTCTGTTCACTTCTGTTTGGCTATGTGAGTTGATGTCGTATTGACACAGGACCATCTTCTTGTTAATAACTCTTGGACTCTCTGTTGCATGGTCCAGACAGGAAATCACATGACAATGAGTATCCTGAGGAGAATCTCCGTGAACGACGTTGAAGTGTGTCCTTTACATAGACACCAGAAAACAGAATGTGCCATTCACACAAATAAGGAGCCCAACAATGTTTGCCTGGTAAGAATTTGATCCAATAATAGCCAAATCCCAAAAGTTATCATGGGTTGCACCTGTGGGGCCAAGGGGTCACAGGAGCACCTCCTTACTGGGCAAAGGGACAGTGACATGAGATTCATGTCTCTGGTAGGAATAACATTTAGCAGAAAGTGCTAAACTCAAAAACTTGCTGAATGACTGAGTGTGACATGCCATGCCTGTAATTCTGGAGCTCAGCAGGCCAAGGCAGAAGGATCAGGAATTTAAGGCCAACCTGAACTACATAATCACATCTTAACTTGAAAAAGAAAGAAAAGTCTAATGAAAGGACTACATGGAGTTACTATTTTCAGTATGACGATTAAGTATATCCAAGTTACAGATGCTTATTAACGAACTAAAAATGAAAGGTGTGAGTCCCACTTCCACTTGTGGACATGTATACAAGTCTACAGGGCTGGAGCCATCATGTCCAGCATCCATGGAACCTAGATTCTCTTTTGATGCACTGTTTGCCAGGAATTGGGGATTTCTTCTGTATGAACCCCTGCTCTCTACACAAACAAGTACTGCAGAGAATGACTGTCCTATGGTCTGAACGAAATGTTCAGAATTCGCCATCTTCTGGTTCAGGTCCCCCGATGTCTAAACCCAGCCTAATGTGGCTTACTAAGACTGGTCAATAAATGTCAGAGTAAGGAGAAAAACTTAAGGCTAGCAGGCAAAGTTCTCTTTCTCTCTCTCTCTCTCTCTCTCTCTCTCTTTCTCTCTCTCATATTCTCTCTGTGTATGTGTGTGAAAGAGAGAGACAGAGACAGAGATATAATATACTTTGAGGATTAAACCTATGCCCAAGAGCATGCTAGGCAAATGCTCTACTACTGAGCTACATTCTCAACTTAAATCTGCCTTTGTAAGATGTCGTTCACCTCTCTCATCTACAAATAACTCCTCTGGTCAAGATGTTTTTTTCTCTAAGAGGAAGGCAAAGTTTTTTAGTTTTTTTTGTTTTTGTTTTTTTAGAGTAAAGAACACACACACACACACACACCTCTTTCTAAAACTCTTTGGATCCCAAAGGCTTGATGGTTCTCATTAAGCAGTGGCTCAACATTGTTCAACTGCTCTGTGCTTGGCTCCCTGCCAGGGGAGGACATCAGCAGCTGCTGCTCCTTCTACTTCTTCTGTTCCTCCTCTTCCTCCTCTTCCTCCTCCTGTTCCTTCTCCTCCCTCCCCTTCTTCTTTTGTTTTTGTTTGTTTTGTTTTGCTGAGACAGAGTCTCTCTCTGTATAACCCTGGCTATCCTGGAACTCATTCTGTAGACCAGGCTGGACTTAAACCCACAGAGATCCCATGTGTTAGGATTTAAGGCATATGTTACTACTGTTCAGCCTCAGCAACTTCTCAAATGGGATGTTCTAAAAACAGTAGAAGTCATAGCTATTTAATAAAATCCTGATAGCTGTCATCCCACCAACCCAGTACCACATTTCATTGTTCCTAAGATGCCATCAATTGTAGATGCTGGCATAATTTTACACAGTGCTAAGAAAAATAGAAGGATGCCGGTTAGACTTCGCCATCAACGGATCCAAAATACATTGTCTTTTCCAAGCTGAAGTGTGTCTAGACCCTGGAAATGGTATATTGTTAATGTGTCAAATGATCACCCTGCAATGTTGTTGTTTTTTAACTGTGGCACCCCTGTGAAATTTTTCATATGTATATATGGTGTACATGCAGGGTACACATGTATGTGGGTTCATGTGTGTATATCTAAAAAAACCATTGTCTTTGTAGATAAATCCCTTGAGGCAAGTTTTTTTTTAAAGATTTATTTTATTTATGTGAGTACACTGTGGCTGTCTTCAGACACACCAGAAGAGGGCATCAGATCCGATTACAGATGGTTGTGAGCCACCATGTGGTTGCTGGGAATTGAACTCAGGATCTTTGGAAGAACAGTCAGTGCTCTTAACCTCTGAGTCATCTCTCCAGCCCGAGGAAAGTTCTCTTGATTGAACTTGCTACAATATGATCATTTGATGTGGCTAGTCTAGCTAGCCTACTTGCCCCATGTATCCCAGCCTCCGGAGCTCACTGGGCGCTTACAGCATCTCAGCATCCAAGTTCTATCCCTTAGGCTTGCTCCACACACACTTTATCCACTGAGCCATCCTCAGCCACTAACCTTTAGCTTTTGAACTGAATTCTGCTCATAAAACATCTAATGACTTCAGTATTTTGAATGTTTTCCTCTCTTGGAAATGTGATCTTGTGTCTGGATTTGGGTATAGAAGAAACTTCCAACTTTGGGATCTGACTAATGATTTTTCCCGTGGACTCAGAAGAGCTCCTGTGGGCCTTTACTTGTTACTTTTATAGTTCTTACAACTCTTAGAAGTTTTGTGGGATGTCAAGGGAGAGGACCACCCAGAGAGAGGGGCCCTGCTATGTGGTAGCTGCCCCTCAGCCCAGGAGGTAAGACAGAGCTGCTTCTGGGGCCCTGGGCCAGTGGTCTCTGCTGCTTTTACTTCAGAAACCAGAAATCATGGTTCTACTAGGTGGGGAGGAATAGGCTTGGGGATGAAAAAAGAAAAACACCTAGTTCATCCTGAGCCTGCGGTTAGCAGCAAAACCATGTGCTAGCCAGGGCCGTCTGTACCCATCACTGTGCATCAGGGCCATCGAGCTACGTGTCCTAAATTCCATCCATTTCCTTCCTCAAGAGTAGTTATGATCAACTGGGTATGGACCAGTGAGAGGATGGGGACCACACCACTCATCAGCAGGGAGCTCCATGCCCCGAGCAGCCTTAGTGTGTTACGGACAATGGTCATTCAGCTGTCCTAGGTGGATAGCCAGAACTCTGAAATAACCTTTCAACCATCTGCCATTTGGCAGTGTGGGATGATACAGCAGACTGTGAAAGAAATGGAAGTACAGGGGTGCCATGTTGCCCCTGGAGCTTGCAACACAGAATAATATATGGACTCTGTTGCCCGTAAACTGTTTCTGGCCTTCTGAAAGGCTACCCAGGCATGACAGTGTCTCTGCAGAACGCATGTGCCGCACCTCTGCCCTGTTTCCAGTCACTCCTTCCACCATTAACTCTCACCTCTGTTCTGTCCATACTTCCTAAGCAAAGGGAAGTACAGTGGGAGGGGACACCCCAGGCAGGGCCATTACCCAGACCACGGAGCAGAAGCAGCTGAGAGGTCACTCTTTGCCTCTTTGTGTCTCCTTGAGTTTTTCCAAACTGTTCATTGGAACAGTTGTTGTTGTCCGTTGCCACTCTGCTCATTGGTCGCCTCAGTCCAAGCAGCAAGAGAGCAACTTATCATTGGCCAGCCTGCCTGGCTCTTCCAGTCAAGGTGGCCATAAATTAAGGAGAGTGAATAGTCCTTCCCCTATCTCGGACCAAGATGGACCATGGGGAGCAAGGGGAGATTTGACATTTGCAGAAGAGAGGGCCTCGGGTGGGGCAGGTGGGATAAATGAAACCAGGTAGTTATCTTGAGACTTCCCCCATTTCCTCAACTTCCTAAAGAAAAATTACAGCCTCTATAACCCGTCACGTAGCTAATGGTGGTAGCTTATCCTTTACTGTGGGCAAACTGCACACCCAGCACCTGTGCTGGACATGTCACAGGCACTAGCTCATCTCTGCATGACAAACAGGCCTTAGTCCAAACAGCAAGAGCAACATACCAGTGGCCAGCCTGCCTGGCTCCTCTAGTCAAGGGGGCTGACTGGTAAGGATGCTAACCCTCTGCCTTCTTGCCTTGCATGAGCTAAGGCGTGTGGGGTAGAATTCCTGAAACCAGAGGACTGCTCCTTCAGGAAAAGGGGGAGATGCAGTATGGCAGGGTCAGTGAGCAGACAGAGTAACTGCAGCTGTGGCAGGGGGCGGGAAGCTGTAGAGCCAGCACAGCTCTACTTCCTGGGGGACTCCGGTCCTCCCGCCCCTCCATGTAGCTCCCCCTTAGGAAGGAAGAGGAGGAGAAAGATTCAGAGCTGTGATCATTCTAACCCAGAATGGAAAGAAATGCTGTAGGGATGAGCAGCCAAAAGAGAGGAAGACTCATGGTACTAGAAATCGACAAGACCGTTTAAATTGAGCCAGGAAGCTACCGGCAATCTGGGTACCAGGGCCACAAACAATTTGCATAATACAAAGAAAAACTAAGCCAATGAAGTAGTCCTGCTGGAGGGTGCTTGCCTTGAATAGAGCCCTGGCGTCAGGGATTTGATCCCCAGCCCAGCATTGAAGACCAGTTGTGGTAGCTGGTACTCCCAGCACGAGGGGGTGGAGTCACAGGGATCAGGAGTTCAAAGTCATCTTTAGCTACACAGTGAGTAGGTTATATGAGATCCAGACTCAAAGAAGCAGGGAAGAAAGCGGGAGAGAGGGAGAGGGACAGAAGGAAAAGAGGCGGAGGGGGTATGTGTGTCTCTGTGTTGTAATTGGTGGTGGCTGTCTAGATTTTAAACGGTAGCCTATAATTTGCCCCATTTCCAGAGTGAATCGATGCAAAACTTTCTAAAACGGACACTGGTACAAGGATCTACTGAGAAGAAGTTTTTCTGAGACCTGAAGCCCTCTTGTGTCTCTTATTGCAGGGGGAACCAGGAAGCCCTATGATGTGCCAAGTAAAGAAGGTGGATCTCTGGATCCTGAGAGGACTCCTGGCCTATGGAGGCGACTCGTGCCCTGGCCTGTTTCTGTACACCAGCGTGGAAGACTACAGCGACTGGATCATGGCCAAGACGAGGAAGGCTGGCCCTTCCCTGTCCTCGCTCCACCTCTGGGAGAAGTTGGCCCCTGAGCTTCTTTTTCACGAATCAAATGTTGCCCTGACAAAGAATTTGTATTCTATACATAGCTATGCTGAATGGCCCCAATCCTACCTCCAAGGACAAACAATGTCCACTACATACAACAAGCAGATGGATGCTGGGCAGAAAGGCAGAGTAAACGGGCAACTGGAAGTAGGCGGGCCTTCGAAGGTGGCTGTTCAACCCATGTACTATGACTATTATGGTGGGGAGGCGGTGGAAGGCGGGGCTGTGGCTGGCCAGAACAGGCTGCATTGGTCCCAAGAAAGGATCTGGATGTCCTTCCTGTTTGTTTTCTTGGGCAGCAGTGTCTAGCTAGGATCTAACCTACTACCTCAGAGAAGCTCAGAGCGCAAGGTGCTAGGCATCTGCTGTACCGTTCTAATGTCTGCTCTTGATAAGTGCCCCGTGGGTGGCCACGGGCAGGCCCATGGCAGCACCGGGCTGGCTTTCCTTTCTCTGTCCCACTCCCATATGTGGGAAGATCACTTTCATTTATGCTTGTGAACTAAATGTGGGCTAACAAGTGTCAAACGATTAGAGTGCCCTTGTGGTTCTTTCAGTGTTAATGGTTCCAGGGGCCAGGCTGCGAAGATATTCCCGTGGGGAGATGTGGTCCCGCAGGTGACCATCTAGATGTGGCCTGGTAATGGGGGGACACTAGCTGGGCACAGGCAACAAGTGAAAGAACCCCATTACTGGAAAATAATAGAGAATTTTAATGGGTCACGTCTGCTCCTGGTTATTTCCCAGGGGGACGGATCATCTGCAACTGCTCATCCGATGTCTTCATCTTATTCCAGGCCTTCCGGTATCCTTTTAGAGACATCTACAAAACAAAAATGGGGGAAAGGGGAGAAAGGTTACTTGGGAATAACAGCATGTGCCAGAGCTGAAAGCCAGCACCATCTTTAAGCTGCTGACTATGCAGGTGGCCCTATTGGGGCCAGGCTTTTGTGGTACACACTGCTGGTAGACATCACCTTAGGGCAAAGGATACCCAAAAGATCTTTCTAGAGCAGGGATGTAGCTCAGTTGGTATAGTGTGTGCCTAGCATGCTCAAAGCTCTGGGTCTGACCCACAGCACCCTAAAACATTGGAGTGGTGATTAATGTAGGAAGTGGAGAGATGGGGATCAGAAGGTCAGGGTTATCCTCAGCTACATAATAAGCTGAATTACGCTGAAGGATAGACTGGGATGCATGGGACCCTGTCTTGGAAAAGGAAAAGAAAATCAAAACAAAACAGCAACAACAAAAACCTGAAAGACTGTTTTAAAGAGTGTGTTTTGTCCAGGGAAAATGAGATGGTGCATTACCCCCATTGGGTTCTCTGTTCAGTTCCAGGTATGATGTACCCCCAAGTTAGGTCTCTAATGTCCTTCCTGTCACCAAGCTAGCCTATGAGGGAAATGGAACTACAGTCAAGATGCCAGTTTCCCCAGCAGCCCATGTGATTTTTAAGTTACACTAATGATACACTAAGTGGGCAGGCTGTATGGGGTCTAAGTGCATACCGCCCATCTCAAAGGCTGCAGGCTTAGTTGTAAACACAACAGAGGCCTACTGAAACTGTGGGAGCTACAGGAGCAATGTAAATGCACAGGGTTGGGTTCTGAGAACCATTAAAAACAACTTTCTTTTCTTCTCCCTCCCTCCTTTCCACCCTTCCTCCATTCTCAGCCCCCTTCCTTTCTCTCTCTCTCTCTCTCTCTCTCTCTCTCTCTCTTTCAACAGGGTTTCACTATGTAGACTTGCGCAACCTGGAACTCTATATAGAGACAAGGCTGGCCTCAAACACTAATCTACCTGTCTCTGCCTCTCAGTGCTGGGAACTAAAGGTGTGACCCCCCCCACACACACACACACATCCAGCTTCTCCTTTTCTTAAAACTGTCTTCTCCATGGAAGAAGCAGCAGTTAATAAATCCCATGATATGGAGGGATTTAGAAGACTCTAAAATTCATTCTGGAAACAAGCAACTAAACACACTTGTGCCGTAAGCATCTCTTCCTGACCCGAAAGTACATTGTCCCTAAGCATTGAAAGTGGAGCTTAGAAAGAAAATCCACTGTTCATTTTGGCTGAGCAGCTGAAGCAGATACAACATGTCCAACATCCCTGTGAGTTTGGCCCTGAAGAACGAGACTCTGAGGAAAAGTGTTGACGGCTTGAGATACTTGGTGATCCCATAATCAGGGCTGAGTGGGACTCGATCCCGCCTGGGGACAGCAGGCTCACCTCTGCGATCTCCACCTTCCTCTCCCACATCTTGATGGTCTTCTCCAGGTCCTCATTCAGGATCTTCTCCTTGACATACATCATGACCTGTGGAGCCCGGAACTCAGCCAGTTGCTTCCGTAACTTATTGTTCAAGATATAGGCTTTGGCTCTGTCCTGTTGGGAAGGACCCATCAGCCCATGAAATTCTGGGAGCTCCCACTCCATCCCCACGTCTCAGTACAGTTCCAAAATGGAAGGCGACAGCAGTAACGGGTGGGGCCCTCTGAAGATTCTGGGTTTTTCTAGCAGATGGTGATGTTTTCATCTGGCTCAGAAACCCTAGAGTGGCTAGACTCCTCATCCCTTTCTTTTCCTTCCCTATTTTCTTTCTTTACTATGGATTGCGCTTTTTCTTGTTTTGATTTCACAGGATGTTTTTGTGTATAAGATTGTGTATTTATATTTGCTTTGGTTCCATCAGTCTCGATTCCCTTTCCTGTCTTCTTGTATTGTAAAATATACATAACAAAATTTATTTGCTATTTTAAGCACATAGTTCAATGGCGTTGAGTGCATATTGTGGGGTCTCAATGGCAGATTTAAGCTATTAGAAGAAGCAAGCTCTGAACTTGAAGATACATGGGTAGAGATTATACAATATGAAGAGAGGAAGCGAAAACACAGAGAACTAGCAGTTTTGGAGAGATGTAGACAGCCTGAGTGTGGTAACGGAAGGGGGAAAGGAAGAGGAACAGAAAAACTACTCAAGGCTTCCATGGACAAGAACCTCCCAATTTTTATTTTAAAAACATTAAGCTCGGGCTGGAGAGATGGTTCAGTGGTTAAGAGCACTGACTGCTCTTCAGAGGTCCTGAGTTCAATTCCCAGCAACCACATGGTGGCTCACAACTATCTGATGCCCTCTTCTGGTATGTATGAAGACAGCTACAGTGTATTACATACATAGAATAAATAAATCTTAAAGAAAAAATTAAGCTCAACACCCAGATAATTTAAACAAGCGCCAAAGAGAATAAATGCAAAGAAACCCAACCCAAATACAGCACACTCGTACCATTGAAGGATAAGGCAAAGGGAAAGAGCTTGAGATGGCAAGAATAACAATGACAATCAATCTTGTATGCAAGCTTGGTGAGAGCCAACAGCTGACTGCTCATCAGAGGCCACAAGACAATAGGATACAGCATATGCTAAGGAAGGAAGAACTCTCAAGACACTGAGTTCTCTCTCTCTCTCTCTCTCTCTCTCTCTGTGTGTGTGTTTTCTGTGTATGTTGGGGGGGTGTCCACATAATCACACAGGTACATATGGAGACAGAGATTAATATTGGGTGCTGTCTTAGTCAGGGTTTCTATTCCTGCACAAACATCATGACCAAGATGCAAGTTGGGGAGGAAAGGGTTTATTGAGCTTACACTTCCATGCTGCTGTTCATCACAAAAGGAAGTCAGGACTGGAACTCAAGCAGAGCAGGAAGCAGGAGCTGATGCAGATGCAGCTGTGGAGGGATGTAACTTACTGACTTGCTTGCTTCTCCTAGCTTGCTCAGCTGGCTCTCTTATAGAGCCAAGACTACCAGCCCACAGATGGTACCACCCACAAGGGCCTCTCCCCCTTTGATCACTAATTGAAAAAATGCCTTACACCTGGATCTCGTAGAGGCATTTTCTCAACTAAAGCTCCTTTCTGTATGATAACTCCAGCTTGTGTCAAGTTAACACACAAAACCAGCCAGTACAGGTGCCTTTCTTCATCACCATACTTTTTGAGGCAGGATCTCTCTATGACCCTGGAGCTTCACTGGATTAGTTAGGTTGGCCAGCCCATGATCTCCAGGAATGATCTTGTGCCCCCTCAGCTCTGCCCCCACCATCAATGAGATTACAGATGTCTGTACCAGGCTATAAGGGTGCTAGAGATCCAAACTCAAGCCCTCATGCTTGCACAGTAAGTAAAGTACCGAGAGAGCTTGTTTCTAACGCTATTGTCAATTAAAATGGATCAGGACTCCTTGAGAGAATGCTGATCTTTCAATGGAATGAGACTCATCTGAGATGAGCACACAGCATCTTCGAGTGCCAGGGAAGGCCAGGAGAAGCCTAGACTGATAATAGAACACAGAGTGTAAGGAGATCCTGGATGGGACATCAGATAAAACCAAAGGAAGCCTGTATACAAGCATGGACTTCAGTCAACAATGAACCAAGAGTGTCTGTTAGTTGTAACAAACATATCATGCTGATCGAAAAAAAAAAAAAAAAAGACAGCTACAGTGTACTCACATTTATAACATAAATAAATCTTTAAAAAGATGAAAGAAGGCTAGAGAGATATCTCAGTGGTCAAGAGCAATAGCTGCTTAGCTGTTCTTCCACAGGACTTGGGTTCAATTCCTAGCACCTGCATGGTGGCTCACAACCATTTGTACCTCTAATTCCAGCGGACCCTACCCCCTCTTCTGATTTCTTTTTTTCTTTTCTTTTTTAGAGACAGGGTTTCTCTGTGTAGCCCTGACTGTCCTGGAACTCACTCTGTAGACCAGGCTGGCCTCAAACTCAGAAATCCACCTGCCTCTGCCTCCCAAGTGCTGGGATTAAAGGTGTGCGCCACTTCTGCCCAGCCTCTTCTGGTTTCTTTGGGCACCAGGCAGGCACATGGTGCACAGACATATATGCAGGCAAAACACTTGTGCACATAAAAGAAAAAGAAAATGAAAAATACCACAGAATAAGTAAAGATAATATATGTGATAAGAGACAAAATCCAGAATATGCAAAGAATTCATACAACTCAATTTTTAAAGAAAACTCAATAAAAAAAAGTGAGGCAGAGGACATGACCGCACATTTCTCTTAAACAACAGGCAAGTGGCATAGGCAAGAAAAGGTGCTTCATGTCATTAACCATCAGGGAATGCCAAATAAAAACCATAACAAGACACAACTTCACACCAACCTGGACAGCCACTAAAATAAATGCTGATATGTTGGTAAGAAGGTGTTGAAGGGGCCAGTAAGATGGCTCAGCGGTCCAAAGAGTTTGCTATGCAATTCTGATGACCTGGGGTTGGATGCTTGGATCCTGCTTAGGACACCCAGATGAAAAATACAGAAAATACATGTTGGTGGAGCGCTCACCCAAGGAAGGAGCAGCCGTGTCTCCTCCACTCCCAAGGCTTGGGTGCCATCATGTAGAAGGTGGGCAGAAAGATCGTGAGAACCAGAGGTTATGAAATCCAGGAAAAACAATGCCTGCTGGACATACTAGGGCTTCTGCATTCATGAACTCACAGAGCCTATGGTTGCCGGCACAGAAAATCAGAAAATCAGAAAATCAGGCCAATCATTGTTCTAGTCTGGAGAGGGTGGGGAAGTGGGCAGTAGATGTGAAAGGAGTTAGGAGGAATATGAAATTCTCAAAGAATTAATAAAATTCTATTTTAAAGTGGGGCTAGAGAGATGGCTTGGTGATCAATAGAGGATGCAGAGGACTAGATATGAATCCCAGCAACCACACTGGATGGTGCCTAACTGCCCATTGTAGAGTTATATATATAGCTTATAACTCCAGGGGGCTACACAGTCTCTGACTTCCAGAGGCATGTGCGCACGCACACACACACACACACACACACACACACACACGCGCGCGCGCACACTGAGTTAAAAGATTTAAAATAATGCACAAAAATTGGAGCCTCACATATTACTGGTGGGAATATAAAATGTTGTATCCACATTGCAAAGACAATTTGTCAGTTTGTCCAAATGTTCCACACAGAGCTGCCATGTGTAACTCACAATGCTGCTTTATGTGCAAAGGCATGTTACACAAAAACTGTTAACAAGAATGATCTTACCAGAACTAATAATGGCTAGAAAGTGGAACCCCAGGTGTCCATCAACCGAGGAATGGATAAACATGTTCCATCCATACCATGGAATATTATTCAGCCATAAAAAAAGAAAGAGAGAAATGAGCTGGCTGTGTGACCTGATGATGGTAGGGTGTTTGCCTAGCATGTTGAAGGCCCTCAGAACCACACAAATAAACAAACAAGGCCTATATATTTGATGGTTCCTTTTATCTGAAATGTCTAAGTAAGTAGGGAAATGTTCCGAGACAGATGGTATATCACTGGTTGACTAGGCTGAAGGAAGAAAGGAAGGTAAGAGAGGAGTGGAGAGGGGTTTGTAACAGGGGTAGGGTGTCTTCCTGGGAGATGATGAGGTTCTAGGTTTAGTGTGCTAATAGTGACTGTGCCACACACTCTTGAGCTTTAAAGGGCTGAGCTATATGGCAGGTGAATTATGCCTCCAATAACTTGTCTTTCAAAATTAATAAAGGTACCACACATGGTAGTGTGTGCCTTTAAATCCAGCACTCAAGAGGCAGAGGCAGATGGATCTCTGATTCGAGGCCAGTCTGGTCTACAGAGTGAGTTTCAGAACAGCCTAGGCTACACAGAGAAACCCTGTCTCAAAAAATAAAGGCAAAAAACAATTAATGAAGGAACCAGGCATGGCAGTAATACACCTTTAATCCTAGAACTCAGGACACAGAGGCAGGCAGCTCTCTGTGAGTTTGAGGCCAGCTAGCCTGATCTACATAAAGAATTCCAGGCCAACCAGTGCTACATAGTGAGTCCTTGTTTAAAAAAAGAAAAAGGTAACAAAGGGCCATGTGATGTTTTAAATGAAAGTGGCCCCCCTTAGGCTCATATGTTTGAATATTTGGTCTCCAGTTAGTGGAACTGTTTGGAAAGGATTAGGAGGTGTGGCCTTGTTGGGGGAGGTGTGCCAGTGGGGGGCAGGCTTTAAAGTTTCAAAGGATTCACACCATTCCCAGTGTCTGTCTGTCTCTATCTCTCTGTCTCTCTCCCTGTCTCCATCACTCTCTTTTGCAGGCATAATGCTATTATGTACTGTGTAAAGATTATCCTTGTATTTATTCAAGTGCTGATTTCTGTGCCTCCATATCTGGTTGCAGTCCTTATCCTGATAATCTCCTGAATCAGTGTTGTGTAAACATTGTTCCCCAATTATTCCCTGGTTGGTCAATAGAGAACCTGATCTGCTAATGACTGAGCAGGGGAGAAATAGCACTGGACTTCCTCCCAGCCAGGAGAGAGGAGAGACAGAAGAAAAGGGAATTCACCACAGGGAAAGAGTCCAGGAGACACCATGAGAAGACACCTGGATCCCAGAGAAACAGATCAATTCTAAAACACAAGTATCATGGAGATTTTGACTGGGAGGTAGCCAGATTAGTTTAGAGGATTAAAATGGAGTAATATTGCTTAGTTGTTGTGCTTAGTTAAAACTTGTTAAATAAATATAATAGTCCTGTCTCAATTATTTGGGAACTAGCTGGGTTAAGAGGAAAACTGCATCACTCACATAAAATGCCATTAACACTCTGCTTCCAATTTTTGGATCAATACGTAAGCTCTCAGCAGTTCCTGCCACTATACCTTTGCTCCACCATCATGGACTCCAACCCTCTGAAATTTTAACCCCCAAATTAAATGATTTGTTTTTATAAGTTGCCTTGGTCATGGTGTTTTATCACAGAAATAGAAAGGTACCTAAGAGTCTAGATTAAGTGTAAGCCTTTATAACATGTAAAAAGCCCTGGTTCAATCTCCAGCGCTGAAAAAACAAAGCTAACAAGAAAACTAAATAATGAAAGCCAGGATTTCAAAAACTGAATTTTAAGTTTTAATGATGATCTAATAATGCAAGGGAAAACACAAGCCCAGGCAGCAACTTCAGCTCTGCTACCTGTCACTCTGTCCTAAGGCTGGGCTTTCTGTGGAAGTTGCTTCACCATCAAGCATATGAGGTGATTGAATACCACAGTCTGATGTAATCCTGTGGTGTTGTGGTCATTGTACGCAGGTTTGAGCCACATATACTCCCAAGATCCACTCATAACCAGGACACTAATAACTGTACTCGTGACTTAGAATCGGACAGAGCGGTGTTATAGGTGGACTCATCTACTCAGCAGCACAGATGTAAAAACAGTCCTGTCCTGAGCAATTGTCCCAGGAGGCCAATGGATTCTCTCCTCTACCCTCCCTGAAGGATCCTCTTTGGATAACATCCTAATGTGCCACAGTCACAGATAGTCAGCTACAAGTCCTCAGAGCATGCAAAGTTGATGTGCTCTTCTGGCTCCGCCCGCCCTTCCACACTCCGACTGCTGTTGGCCTTGGAATGAGCTCTGGCTGGCCAGAGGTCACAGTCCTTCAATCTCTACTACAGTCTACTCACTCTGAGCATTCAAAGGACAGTTATGCTTCACATATTCAAAGGACAGTTATGCTCCCTCTCCCTCCGTTCTTCCTTCCCTCTCTCCACCCTCTCATCCCTACCCTTTAGGTAAGGCATATGTACATTTTGTTTCATATCAGTTACACTACCATATACCTTATGTGTTTTTAAAAGGTTATATACACAGAACTTCAGAACTCTGGATGCTCCACTCTGCCATTTCCTGTGAACTCTGTTTCCTTTGTGAGCAAACTCTAGAACATCACCCAGCAGAAAATGTAGCCTTTCTGAGCTGTAAATCTAGTGTGTGCTTTTGTGTGTCAAAGCTATTTTGATTTTTGTGGTCTGGGATTTTTCTCTAGATTAATTACGGAGGACCTGGAGTCTTGGTGGACAGTGACCCTTGCAGACGGAGAAGGCACACATCAGAAACGGCACACTGTGTCTCTTACCTCCTCTGCTTGTATGGTTTCCTTTTCAATTTTCCCAAGTAGCTCGTTTCGCATCAAGATCTCCTTGTTCAGATTGACGTACACCTCCATTGCCCGATGAAGCTTGTTCTGAAATACACCGGTACGCCCCGTCCTAAGGGGAGCTTTCAGAACGGTGGGGAGGGGAGACAGGAGCAAAGCAAGGCCAGCCATTCCCACAGATTCATTCCTATCAGCTTGGGACTGCCAAAGGCATCTGAGAACCGGCTGGAGGGAAGGAGAGGGCCTTGGGATCTTGGCCTATGCTGGAGTGTTTCAGCAACAGGACTCAAATCTTTTTAAGAGAAAGGTTTAGGTAGCCAAATGTCTCTTACACTGATATGCTCACCTTGCTAGGCTGTGAGGAAATGTCCTAGTAGAGAACAGAACATTGTGCCTGGCAGGTACCAGTCTCTCAATAGTTGTGATGACTATCTCAGGAGGGTGCAGAGAGAAGGGGAGCTCCCCACAGGAGAAGGGTCCGACACCTCTTCCCACTTAAAAGTAAGGGAACCAGGATTTCCTCAGTCTCTGAGCTCCACTACACATCTCTGCCTAAAGGAGCTGGGCTTGCTGGTGTCAAAGAATCCTGCAGGAGCTGCCTCATGGGTGCCCACTACATTATTTGCCCTTCACTACATTATTTGTCCCCAGGCCACTGCTGCTTAGATTGGCCTCCTCTGGAACCATCTCCCTGGCACCTCTCCTGCGGGACATCTCCAGAAATGCTAGAATGTATTCTGCCTGGCTGAGGACTGGACAGACACACACACACACACACACACACACACACACACACACACACACCAGGCACTAGTTATTGTGAGAAGTCAGCTCAAGAATTTTGGGAAATTCCACCAGAGCACATGTACACCCCTCCCCTCCTAGAAGAAACAGTTTAGAGAGTGAGTAGGCTGGAAGGGCAGGGCTGATTAAGCCCCTATTACCTCATTCTCTAAAGACTAATCAGTTTAGAAGTCACACTGTTCTGCCAATCACATTGTGCCTAATGACTGTTGCTCTAAAAACCGTATAAAAGCTCGATGAACTGGCTGCTCATGGTCGTTCTCCCCCACCTTAGTGTGCAGGGTGACCCCAGTGTGATGGATCAATAAATTCCTCTTGCATTTTGCATCGATCCATGACTCCATGATGTTCACTGGAGGGGTGGCCTCGGGTAAGTTAAGGCTCCCCAGAGTCTTACAAGTGAAACATTCACCTCCAGGAAGCTAACTCACAGCCAATCAATGCCAAGGGAGGTGGGGAGGCAGAACATCATGGTGAGAATGGGCACACAGTAGGCTGAAGCTAGTTTGTGTCGGGGGTGGGGTGTCTGGCAACAGAGCTGAGAACAGAACTGAAAGATAAAACCACGCTTCACTCTGTAAAGGAAGAGAGGGCAGGGATCTGGAAGAGGAGATCACAAAGCGTAATGGGAGGAGGAAAGAGAAGGGGCATTGCCCCAGAAGCTCAAAACTTAGAGAATGCAGAGGAGCCTGGCTGGAGTCATCTGCCTGGGGTCCTTAGGCTCCTGGGAACCATTCAGTTCTGGTTCTTTCAGATTCTCCTTGTTAGCAATTCCTCTAGGCTCCGCCCAACAGTTACCTAGCAACAGCTGTGTCTCTGCCAGCCAGGTTCAAACCAGAAGCCAGGTTTGTAAGAAGACCGCTCTTCCTTCCTTCCTTCCTTCCTTCCTCCCTCCCTCCCTCCCCTCCTTCTTCTCTTCATCCCTCCTCCCTCCCCTCCCCCCTCCATCTACTCTCTTCCTCTCTCTCTTTCCACGTGTCCCTGGACGGCCTCTCCCCTTCTTTTTCTCCTCCTCCCCAGTCTGTCCTTCTCTGCCCCCCTTTCTTTGTTTCTACCCCTTCTCTAAGTCCCTTCCCTTACCCAAAATAAACTCATTTTTATACTATGACTGTTCTGGTATATTTTTCAGGGGGACACCTTAGCAGGGCGCACGAAACCGCCCTGTTTGGCGTTTGTTTAAAACACAACACTCCCTTCTTTAAGCATCCATTCCTATTCCCTACTCTATGTGAGTATGAGAAACCAGACCAAGAGGGTCAGCATGGGGCGCAGGGGTGAGGGCAGTGTTTTGGCAGGGCTGACAATTCAGGTAAGAGGGAAGAAGAGCCAGGGAAGACATTTATTTGCCCAGACTTGAGAGGCAAGGCAGAATGGACTGTGCTCTGTTGGGCCAAGGGATGCAAACTTGGAGAGTGGTACTCTGTGGCAAGGTCAGCCACTTGAGGTCACTATAGAAAAGACAGACCCTGCTCTCTCCAGCGTAACAAAATCACCTCCAATCCTGTTTTTAAAGCGTTGGCCACTCCTTGTCTCCATTTATGCAGGGCAGAAGTCTGGGCACAACACAGCTGGATTCTCTACCCATGAGCCCACCAGGCTGAAACCTAGGAATTGGCCAGGACCAGAGGGCTTGTGTCTGGGTCTTGAGGGCCTCTCTTAAGCACAATGGTTGCTGGCAGAACACATTTTCTTGGAGTCATAGCACTGAAGGGTTTCTTCCTGACTGTCAGCAGTTCATTCAACATCTACAGGTCACCTAAGATCTCTTCCATGTAGCTTCCTCTATTTTCAAAGAAGTCATGGAGGACTTCTGGCGCCCAAATTTCACTTAAATTTCATATCTATGACTTGTTTTTGAAAAATAAATAAATCTTTCGATGGGCTCGTGGGGTAAACTGGGCCTCTGGACACATCCTTATCTTAAGGTCAACTTTGACTCGTAGTTGCATCACAGAAGTCACCCCATGCCCAGAGCCATCCCATTCCCAGTCTGGATTTGTATTATACAGGGTGTGCACCTGTGAGTGGGGCTGGGGACCTCTTAGAATGCTCTCCTTTTAGGGCATCAGGTCACTGAAGGCAGACAAGGGTGATTCATGGTGACTGTAGTCACATGCATATGCCCCGCTGGACTCACCAGGCAGGCCTCAAGGCATAGAGTCAGAGAAAACACCAGAACTGTTCACACTCGGGCTCACCTAGGAGAGTCACAGAAGAAAAGAGAGCGTCTCTGCCTGCATGGTCTCCCTGTAAGGTCTCAGAGCTCTGTCCTGAGCATTTGGCCCTGTACCTGGCATGCATGGGCACTGGATTTTGCCAATAAAGGAGAGTTAATCTGAATGCTTTCAACAAGGTCTCTTATTTGCATGCTTGGTATGTGTCCCAAATGACTCCTCCTTTCACCTTCCCATGAAAACCAAATACACGGCCAAACTGCTGGCAGTTAGCAGCTCTTTGCTGAGCACCTGCTCTGAGCAGGCTCTGTCTTCTATAGCTGGGCACACTGCACAGACCACACTAAACTCCGTCCAGGAGTGAGACATGGCCCTTGCCACTGGCAGCTGAAGTACCTCTACCACATGATGCACTGCCACTCCCCGTAGCAGAGTAACCGTCCAACCCCAGGTGAAGTCGGACTTCCCAAGTCACTCCTGTTCTGCCTCCGTTTCTCTCACAGGAGCTGACAACTGGGACATGAGAGAAGCCAACAGGAAGAAGCAAGATAGCCTCTCCCTCAGTTCATTACTGGGGCCCACCCTCAGACCCTACCTCCTTCAGCTCCATCTTTGTTCACCTTCATAGAAAATAGGCTTGCGGGCAGCATTCTGACTGGCCAGCTGGGCTGCTGCTCCCTTTTCTCCAGCAGGCTACACTGTGACTTTAGACAGGCTCTGCAACCTAGCAGCTTCACCATGGAAACCATAGCTCCACTGCCCAAACTCCAGAAGTCCCAGCAGGCCCGGAGTTGCTGGGCTCTCGCTATGGGGTAAGGTCAAGGCCCAGGGAGAGCTAGCCAAATCCTACCCAGCTCTCCCGGCATCAAGAGGAAGTCCTATCTCATCCTGAATCAACTGTTGAGATGGGATAAGCTGACTGTGGATGATCTGCTCATTTATCACAGGAGCTTCAAAATGCTGCCTCAATAGTTCTCTGTGCTGTGCAGGATGAAGGTCAGCTGGTATGCATATTGTGCAGGCAGTCCCCTCTGGCTCTAATTTATAATTGGACAAAAATCTCAGCGATTTTGTTTTTGTTGTTGTTGTTATTTGTTTTTTATTTGTAAAGGAAAATGTTAAGCAAACATAAGTCTTGTCTCACAGTGGGTGTGTCAAATTCACTTTGTTTTGCTTTTCTTGTGGAGGATTTTTGGATTTTTGTTTGTTTGGAGGAGGCAAAGTCTCACTGTATTGCCCAAGCTGCCCTTACCCTATCTCTAAGTGCAGGAATTATAGACACCTACTACAAATTCGTGTTGTTAGTCACATTTCTGTGGGCCAAACGAAGGCTACATGAAAGCTACCCAAGTTACAGCCATCACTGTCACCTAGGCACAAGGTCAAGAGCCAGCCAACTCACCAGATAGTAAACTTTCAGCTTTACAGGACCAGAGGCAACATTTTTCACAGCGTGTAGTTACATATGCTAATGGGGGGCATTATGACCAGGTGTAATACTTTTGAACAGAGCTGGTGAGGTGGCTCAATGGGTAAACCTGTCTGTCACCATGCCTGACAGCCTGAGTTTAATCCCTGTGGCCCACATGGTAGGAGAGAGCTGACTCTTAAGCTGTCCTCTGATCTCCACATGTATGCCATGGCATACTTGCCCATAAGCACACATATGTACACTAAAAATAATAGGATATGGTATATATGTATTATTTATATAGATATATAAATAAGATGATATTTATCTATCGCAGTGTGTGTATGTGTGTGTGTGTGTGTGTGTGTATGAACTTTGTAGAAGAAAGGTCGGGGGCTGGAGAGATGGCTCAGTGGTTAAGAACATTGACTGCTCTTCCAGAGGTCCTGAGTTCAATTCCCAGCAACCACATGGTAGCTCACAGCCATCTGTCATGGAATCTGATGCCCTCTTCTGGTGTGTCTTGTTATATATATATATATATATATATTTTAAAACAAAAGACAGGTCAGTTTTTCTGTGTTGGTTTGACAGTGTTCTTCATGTTCAGTTAAACACATGTGCTCCATTCTTAGTTCGCAGGCTGGTGGGGTGAGACAAGCTCACTCATCTTGTTGGCCACTGCGGTACTTCATCACTCACAGGGTGACCAGATGGCTTGGTCTGTTGAGGATAGGCCCTATCCATGTCCATTGTCCCTATTTAATTATTAATAGCTCCTCTTTTTTTCTCCCCAAAGCCTTGCACTCGGATGGTACATAATTTAGTAGTGTTCTGATTTATAGCTGAGACTGTTTTCCTTTGCAGGGTTTTAAGTGAAGTGCTGAATACATACCTCAATTAAATGGGGTCCTAATGTGGTTCACTTTCAAACACTGTGCATAAAAATCACCCAGGGAATTCAAAACAAGCCAGATCTGTGTTCCTCAACCCCCTAAGTCAGGGTGGGAATACAGCACAGACACATGTGGTCAAAAAGGGAAAACTCCCAGGTGTGCCTCGTGTACCGTTAGGATTATGGAAACATTCTGGGGGTTTTAGGAGAGCAGGCTTTGCAGAGTCAAGAGAAGTCGGGGAGGGGGGGTGGGGGGGGAGTAGGAGCCGCCTACAAGCTGGGTGAACTGCTCCTGTTCACAGGGTCCTCCCTGAGGTGGGGCAGGTAGCTGTAGGAAGCCTGGCAGGGTGCCTGGCCCAGGGGCGGAGCTTACTTTGTAGGTGTTGAGAATCTGCAGGGTGTTCCCAGAGGCCAGCTTCAGCTGGATCAGTTCTTGATTCCTTGCTTCAATCGTCTCCAAAAACTGAGTGTTCTCGATTTTCAGCTGCTGAAAGTTGACATCGTGCAGGGCCTTGCCCACCTCCTCCTTCTGTGATTCAGAAAGAAGAACAGAGGCAAGGTCAGGGGTGGCCGTAAACTTAAACTCCCCCTTTGCAATGTGGGGAGATCTCAGAGATCTGTGAAACTGGCTCTGGCATGGTGGTATGCACTAGGGCTGGCTACTTCAGTTAACACAATGCCTCTGGGTCTCAGGGAACACATCCAAGGCACCACAGAAGAACCAAAGATGGCGACTCAACAGTATAGTGCAAAACGGTGAGAGCACACAGAAGCTCTAGAGCCAGGCCGAGGGGGACCGCCCACAGGGAGGGAGACTGCCCACCGGGAAAATGGTACTTCAACAAAGCTATAAGGGCAGTCTAAAAACAGGCCATTTGAATGTGGTTTTTAATCTGAGTTTGGTGGAACAACCCTGTAATCCCAGCGCTTGGGAGGCTGGGGCAGGAGGACTTTGGGATTGAAACCAGAGTGGGCCATGTGGCAAGACTTTGTCTCAAAGCGAACAAATAAATTCAACTTTAAACCTGAAAACCCACAAAGGGCTGTCGGTATGTTCCCCTTCGAGTCTACATTTTTGTAGGTCTGTTAGTAAAAGGGGTCCCTCTCTAAACTGTGCCTGCTTCCTGTCCAGGCTCATGGCCTCTTGTTTGTGGGAGCAGTAGCCAGCTTTGGGGCTGCTGTAGTTTCTACCTCTACAAGTCTCCTGAGATGCATAAAGCCCTGGGGTTGCTGCTTCCACCAAATGCCACGATTTCCTAAAATCCAGATTCCATTCACCCAGCAACACCGCACGCATCCCATCATCTGTTTTCTGCAACCAGGGCAACCCCAGTCTCCACTGAGCCTCTGACAGCATAGCTCTAGGTCCTCATATCTCAGTTACCTTTATTTGGAGTTGGGTCTACTCTCCTCTCAGGATACTACACCCCATTAGCCTGTAGGCTTAGGGATAGGACTCACATCCCTGTTATCTCTGTGCAGCAATGGCATATAGGTTAAAGGCCATCCACATACACCCCACTTCAAGCCTCTCATCACGATGCCTGAGCCTTCATGAAGCCCTGGCGACCAGGAGCTCACCCCTGGGCAGCATTTCTTTTTCTAGATTCCCCCTCCCCCCTTCCACAGTAGCCCTAGGCACAAACAGCCATTCAACCTCCTCTTGTGCTCACCGCACTGTCCACTACGTTCAAGTGTGGAGTTCACATTGGTGGGGCTGCCTGAGGAAGGGCAGAGCAGAGCCAGTCCCTCCTTGGTCTGGTTTGTGTTTCTAGGACAGCCTGGAATTCCACTGACTGTCACTGACTCTTCATCAAGCCTGTGCCTGTGCTGGTATTTTGGGAGTCTCGAATTTCTCCTTAGTCACGTCAGGGCTGCTCCAGCTCATCGAGGTCTTTGGCTCTTGAGTCAACCCCAAGCAATAGGTGCCTGGCATGAACATTGTCCTTCTCAGTCCCATGGGTTCATGGCTACCTCTGATGCACATGTCATCAGGGCCCACACTGATATGGTGATAAAAAGCATTGAGTAAGGAGGTGATGGGCGTTCCACCATGTATCAGGATCCTTGGGCCAGATCAGCCCTCCTGCCTTTAATTGGGAGCTTTTGAAGTCAGCTGTTGAAACATTTATCACTGCCCACTGCAATGATGCCACTCGGCCACATCCCTCAAAAATCCATACGTGTCATAAGAATCTCAAATTCAAGCCAATTGTGTTCACAGAAAGACTCAAATTTGCCTGCCCAGAAGTTATTGTGGTTTCTTCTGGTCACTGCAATGAACTGCCATAAACCCAGTGGCTTAATGTAGGTGTATTACTTTCCCAGTGTAGAGACTGAAGGTCTGAATGGGTTTGACTCTAAAATCATAATGTTATCAGTACTGTATCCCTTTGGAGACTCTTAGGAAGCCTTGTTCTTCCCAGCTTCTGGAAGCTGCCTGTATTCCTTGGCTTGTGACCCCTTCCTATATCACAATTATCATCACTTTGACCTCTGCTTATTAAATTTCCTCTTACCCCTCTTCCTTTCTCTCATAAGGAGGGAAGTGATGCTGGATGCAGCCAGGTAATCCAAGGTCACCTCCTATGTGGGTTAGCTTTAATTGTCCAACAGGCACAACCTAGAATCACCTAGGAAGAGTGTCTCAACAAGAGTTTGTCTATATTGGCCTGGCCTGTGGGGGAGTAATTGATGTGGGAAGACCCAGCCCACTGTGGGTAGCATCATTCCTTAGGCAAGGGGTCCTGAACTATATTAAGAGTGCAGAAATATGGATGTGATGTGACTAGCTGCTTGAAGTCTCTGCCACCTTGACTCCTTCACGATGATGAACCATAACCTGGAACTATAAGCTGAAAAAACATCTTTTCTACCCTAGGTTGCTTTTTCTCAAGGTATTTTATCACAGCAGAAATGAAACTAGAACATCTCCCCATCTCAAGACTCATACATTAATAACAACTGCAAAGTTCTTCTACTGTGTAAAATAACCTGTTCAAAGATCTCAGTGACTAGGACAGGAATAATTATCAGGAGTAGGAAGGAAGATGGTTAGGGATGTTACTTAGTGTGATGGTTTGAATAGGAACAGTCCTCATAGACTCATGTATTTGAACTCTTGGCACATAGAAACAGACACTAAGGAGGTCTGGCCTTGTGGGAGAAAGTGTGTCACTGTGGAGGCAGGTTTTGGGGTCTCAGATTGCTTAAGCCACACCCAGTGTGACAATCTCCCTCTGCTGCCTTCAGATCCAGATGCAGAACTCTCAGCTCCTTCTCCAGCACCATGTCTACCTGGATGCTGCCATGCTTCCTGCTATGATGATAAAGGACTAAACCTCAGAACTGTAAGCCAGCCTCAATTAAATGCCTTCCTTTATAAGAGTTGCTGTGGTCATGGTGTCTCTTCACAGCCATAAAACCCTAACTAAAGCTCTTAAATTACCTTTTTAAAAAAAAAAGAACTACCTACCTGCCTCAATTGTGAAAGCATCTTTTTCCTTTGAACTTTGAGAGAAACATTTTTCAGACACAATTTATCCTTCATATTATCCTAAGGGAAAAAAATACATACACATTTTAATCAATTACTTATCTATTCCCCCGTGGCTCTGAATAGTAAATCTGAAACTACAAACCAGAGATCAGTGACATTCAGTCATTTCTTTTCAGCCAGATTAATTCTGCCCAAACTGATATTGGGATGGCATTTCACTGAAAGCCAAGGCGCAGAGGAAACTGGGTGGGCTCTGTGCCAGGGCTACAGGGCTTCTGCTCTTGGCATTGGGTGTGGTGCTACTGCAGGGTCCTTTACTGACAATTCAGTCTTGGGACTCTTTGGCCCTTCGCTGGCTGCAAATTTCTTATCATTCACAGTGTGTTAGGATTAAGAACCTTACTCAACAGGTTAGCATGCTTAGCATGCTACAAAATCTCTGCAACTGAAAGCATGTTCTCCTCACCCAATTCCCCTTCCTTTCTCATGCCAGTCTGGGTCCATCTCCTTACAGGAAGAAGAGGAAAAGAGAGTGGCCTGTCTCAGCCTACACAGTAACAGGACTAGTTCATACCTTCCTCAAGGAAATACAAGGAGCTTGTTGTTTCAAGATAACAAACAAGAGGAAACCAATACGATGCTACTAATAATCATCCTGCCTGGTTTTTGGGTGTTTTGTTTTTGCTTTAATAAACATGCATTTAAGGCACACATTTTGGGGGTTGGAGAGATGGCTTAGCACTTAAGAGAACTGGTTGCTTCTCTCTAGAGGACCCAGGTTTGATTCCCAGAACCCACATGGAAACTTTCAACCATTCATAAGTCTAGTTTCAGGAAATCTGACATTCTCTTTTTTGCCTACACAAGCACCAGGCAGGCACATAGTACACAAACATATACATAGGCAAAAACCAAACCAAACAACAACAAAAAGTCATTTACATAACATTTTTTAAAAATTTAAACACACTTATTTGGAGATAAAAAAATTTTACATATGTGGGAACCATTATGGTAGAGTGTAGGAGAAAACGCAGGCATGACCTGGCAGCCAGCCTACTTGGCACACTGCACTTCTAAATAAGAAGCATAGAGCACCATGCCTCAGAAGTCAGAACACTGAATTCTGAAGTAGCTGAAGTAAGGTAAGTAGCCTGTAGCTGGCCTGTGGACAAGGCTGCACTCTCCAAGTCTCCTTTAATGTGCTTCTTCTGCATAGAGATCCTGGTGGTATGAGCGAATTATCCAATCCAAGGGAACATGCTCACCAATTGCAAGAGATAGGCTTCCACTATGTAAGTGGTTGCTCGCATGTAATAAAGCAGATGTTCTGCATCATTGTCCTAAGAATTCATTCTTTTTTTTTTCCTTTGAGACAGAGTCTCTTTACATGGACCTTGTCTGTAGATAAGTATCAATTACTTATCACTAAGTAGATCAGGCTGGCCCAGAATTCACAGAAATCCACCTGCCTCTGTCTGTCTCCTGAGTACTTAATCGATTCAAATCTAAGCTCTGAGTGCCAGCGACTCACCCTCCTGCGGTTCATGTCCTCAATGTACTTCATCACTTTTTGAGTAGCCAAGATGCTCCCTTTCTTCTTGGATATGGTTTTCAGAATATCTTTTTCAAAATCATGCACTGCTCTCTGAACTTCATTCCACCGAATGTCAGCTTCCTCAATGATAGCCTGGGTCAGCACAAGAGAGAAGAGTTTCCAAAATGCCACAACAGCACATCCTCTGAGGATGCCCATGTCCCCACTGGCTTCTGCCTCAATGTAGGTGCTTCTTCTTAGACTTAGAAAGATATCTCTGGGTACAAACTTGATTTAAAAAAAAAAAAAACAACATACATACTGTGCAGTAATGGCACATGCCTTTAATCCCAAAACTCTGGAGGCAGAGGCAAACAGATCTCTGAGTTCGAGGCCAGCCTGATGTACAGAGTGAGTTCCAGGACAGACAGGGTTCCACAGAGAAACCCTGTCTCAAAAACAAACAAAAAAACATGCCTTGGAAGTTAGAGTATCCACAGAAGCTGGCAACCAACAAAAACAAGACCAATCACTGTCTTGTCACTATTTCTATGTTGGGAGTATTCTTTTTTTTTTTTTTGGTTTTTTGATAGCCCTGGCTGTCCTGGAACTCACTCTGTAGACCAAGTTGGCCTCGAACTCAGAAATCCGCCTGCCTCTGCCTCCCGAGTGCTGGGATTAAAGGCATGTGCCACCACGGCCCAGCGAGGAGTATTCTTTATTCATTAAAGGTCAAGCCATATAAAATACACGAAAAATCTGGGTGTGGTGGTGCATGCCTGTAATCCAAGAACTTGGGGGGGGGGGGATGAGGCAGGTGCATTTCCGTGAGTTTGAAGCTAGCCTGGGCTACAAAGTGAGATCTGTTTCAAAGCAACACAATACCACCAAAACCCCAGCTAATACAACGCAAAGCAGGAGTCACACTTCAATCTAGAGTGATGATGAGTTAGTGAGGGGGGTGATCAAGCACTCTGTATGCCGTGTAGCTTGGAGAACAGATACTGCAAATGAACATATATGCACAGAAGTCCTTCTTTATCTGCACTTTCAGTCTCTGCAGAGCAGTCATTTGTAGGTTAAGTAAGCAGAAAATACAAAAAATAACTAATTCAGGTTTTAATTTGCGCATCATTCTAAACATCTGATAAGATTTCCATTCTGTCCCACCTGGGACACAAGTCATCTTTCATCCAGTGTGTCCTGTTATGTATGCTACACTCCCATTAGTGAATGAGCAGTCACTTGGGTTATCCATTGACTGGGGGGAGAGGGCAGATTTTAGTATTGGGAGTACAAGTAACCCTTATTTAATTTAATAAAGGTCCCCAAATGCAAAAGAAACATTGGCATTTTATTAATATCCATTGTTAAAACTGCTCTATTCTATATTGATTATTTTAAACCGTGTGCTATGCCCAGTGTATACGTTTAACTTTGTCACATGTATGGAGAGGAAACTATTGTATAGGGTTTGTCGCTCTCCAAGGTTTTGGGACTCCACGGGATAACTCGGAGCGATATAGGAGAGAGCCACGGAATAACTCGGGGCGGTGTAGGGGAGAGCCACGGGATAACTCAGAGCGATATAGGAGAGAGCCACGGGAT
>JADRCH010000063.1:9157384-9198495 GCA_019843965.1 Rhynchomys soricoides | reverse complement strand
GAGAGCCACGGGATAACTCAGAGCGATATAGGAGAGAGCCACGGGATAACTCGGAGCGATATAGGAGAGAGCCACGGGATAACTCGGGGCGGTGTAGGGGAGAGCCATATATTGACGCAGACATTAAGCACTAGGTATTCTTCATGAGAGAATCTGACAGTTCTTGAGAGAAAAACATTCTGTGTACAGAGAGTTATCTGAACTCTAGAGGGAGACAGATCCAAGTGTGAATAGTAATTACTTCTGCTAAGATGGCAGCACTGTGTTTTCAGATGTTCCTTTAGCTTATCTGTATTTTTAAAATGTTCTGTAGTGGGGCTGGAGAGCTAGCATGGTAGACAAGAGCACTGGCAGCTCCTGCAGAGAACCCCCTTATGTTCCCAGCATCCACACATTGTCTCACAACTCTCTGTACCTCCAGTCCTAGGGATCCTGACACTCTTCTGGCCTCCATAGACACCAGACATGCATGTGATACACAGACACACATGCAGGCAAATACATTCGTAATTATAAAATAAGAATAAATCTTAAAAAAATAAATAAAATATTCTATGACAAATATGGACTTCATTGAACATTGAAATAACACATACGTGCGAGCACACGTGCTCTCGCTCTCTCTCTCTCTCTCTCTCTCTCCTTTACAGAATAAAGTCAGAAGGCATCTGGGCCACACAGTAAATCAGTTTTGGCCAGTCTTTCCTGATTTATCAACAAGAAATAGCATCTTCACTGGATTTCCTCAGACTCTAGTCTTCCCACGTGGGTGCACTAGGCCCCTTACATGCTGCTTTTAGCTTGTTTTTCTGCTAAATTAGTCTCAATGGGATCCAGCTTTCTAAGACCTGAATGGTTTAAAAAACCATCTGCCTAGTTCTCAGGTCCCATTACCCTACTTGACCTGATTCCCAAACCAGACTCCTCAATACAAGCTTGTTCCTTTGTCCTTCTGTGACTTCCACCTCACCTGTTGGAAACAGATGGTAAAATACTTAAAGTCAACAATATGCCTAGAGTTCACTTCCTAACATCCCAGTGAGGAGAGGGGAACCAGAGTGGTCCTGATGGCAATGAGGTCATACCTGGGTGTTGAGCACATAGGGGTTGGTGATGAGAGTTCAAACATTTTTGACATTTTATATTAAATACATTTAAAGACTGTTGTACACACACACATAGCTATTGGTAAGTTCTGTAAAGGTAAGTCCTCCGTTTGCCCTATCCTCCTTGGGTTTCTTCCCAAGGACAGGCAATGATGTGGACACCCACAGGCAGAGTAGTAGGACCCAGAGGGCAGAAGATACCTCATGATGCTGCAGGTCCCGTTCTGCGTTAGCACGCATGTGCCGTATTTCATCCGTCGTGTTTTCCAGCTCCTTCTGTACAAGATCAAGCTTTTGCTCAACGGTGAGACCTGTCATTCGGTCCAGACCTCCGCGGGCCTTCGATTTACGCCTAGCTCGTAACTGTAACCCAAGCAAAAGCAAGTCAGGGTAAAGGAGGATTTGGTGATAAAGCAACCTTGGGTAGTCATCAAAATGAGCTCTGAGACCTACAAGAAGATGCCCTGGGTGGAGAAGAAAGGATGTTAGACATTAGGCCAGAAATGACGTTTCCCAAGTCATCCAAGGCCCTGCACTACATACCACAAGGCTTATGTTTGGCAATTGGGTCAAATATATCTGATGTATCTCTACGGTAGGAATGCTGTGGAGCAAGATTGTAAGGCACTATCTTCTAGACTGAACTGTTGCCATCAAGAGAACAGCTCTATCTGCCTTTGAGAGTCCAGCATAATCAGGCCTGTGGACTCTTCACATCTCATCAGGAGCAGGGATCATTGGCCACTCCTCCCAGTCACTTGTAGGCAATTCTGCCCTAATTGCATAAGGTCTCCAGAAGGGGCAAAGGAATATAGACTGGGGAGAGCTGAGCAAGGGTACTTTGGTTTGTGTTGGGACCTTAGGAGGATAGGATAGTTACTATTTACATCTCCCAGGGAAAGAATTTTAGAAATACCCCAGCTATAGGCCACAGAAAGCCAGAGCTCAGTGCTTTCAGACAAACACAGAAGAGCAATGTGTCCCAGCCACCAAGTTTAGCAAAACAGACAAAAAGCATGAGTTTTCTAGACTCTTAACGGCGGTGGTCATAGAAGGTGGTTCAGATAAAGTGTGAGCCTCAGAGTAAGTTTGTCTACTCCTCAAAGAGCAGACCTACCTCCATTGGCCCTCTGAGGTAAGTCTGACTGACAGAGACTTTTATGTAAGCTGGACAGGTCTTGTCTGTGGCTGTTGTTCTGAGACAGGGTCTCTCTGTGTATCCCTGGCTGGCCTGGAACTCACTCTGTCGGTCAGGCTGGCTACATAAAACTCACAGAGCTTTGCTTGCCTCTACTTCCTGAGTTCTGGGATTAAAGGCATGTGCAGTCATGCCTGGTTTCGACGGACCTTGTAAACTGATTCCCCAGTTGAGGGAATTTCTTTTTTCAGTGCAAGGGTTTGAACCCAGAGCCTGTGTCTAACAAGTAAGACTCCCGATCTACATTCCCGGCCCTTGGGGTTTTTGTTTGAGACACGGTCTTATTATGTAGCTCAGGCTGACCTCAAACCCTATGGCCTTCCTTCCTCGGCCTCCCAAGTGCTGGGATTACAGGTTTGTGCCACCATATTAGTCTGCAAGGAGTTCATCTAGATAAATTAAGGTATTCTGAAAGAGTTAGCAGCTAATTGAATGGGATTCCCTCACTTGAAAGAAACTAGAAGGGAAGAAATAAGCAGAAAATAGAAGAGAGGAAGTCCTATGGCCGTTTGACCCAAGAAGACATGCCAAAGGCAGATACACAAACACTATTTGCATTTATGGAGGCAAACGGGATGAAGTCCTGTTCACCTTTCATTGTTACCTGTGAAAATTCTGCTGTTGATAGTTTAATATCTGTTAACTGTGGCATTCGATGGTCCCTGGATTCCAGTCTAGAGTAATATTTCTCGAACATCTTTGTTTCTGTTTTGAGAGCAGAGTTTCCATAGCTGCAAGATACAGGGCACATAAGTGAATTCTGTGATTAGCACCCCCAAATAATCAGTATTTAGCACATCATTGGCCACCCATGGCCTTCTGTAAGACATGCAACTTCCCAGGGCCTTCCTTTCTTCACCTAAACGACAGGTATAAAAACATCACCTTTCTTTAAGGGTAAGTAGCAAGGAGTTTGTGGCCTGAAGTCAGCTTGGGCCATCTAGTTCTGCTAGAGTATTTTAGATCTCTTGGCTATTGAGTCTCAGAAGCCACAAGATTCAGAGTGCTGGTGTCCTATTGATGACAGTTGCTGCTGTCACCTTCAGATGTTGTCTAACTCATTTGTAAAAGTTCTTCTGAATGGCCACACTCTTGGCTATCTATACCCACCAATCTTCTCTAGATACTTCCTTTGGCTTCTAGGTTTCTCTATTCTTTTACCACCAGCCTTCAGATTAGAAATTCCATTGGACGTTGATCATAAACGGAAGACGTATTGAATAGCGGGTTTTTTAAACAACCAGAGATAACATATCTAGCTTGTCTTGTATATGCCAAGATTATGGACTTCATAACTACCTCTCATACATAAAACTTCTTTTTCCACTGTAATGCTATGTGTCCCAGCGGGACTCTCTGTAGACATGAGTAGTCTGCAAACTACAGCTGAAGCCACAGAAGCCCATGATGCCGGTACCTGAGCTCCTCTACCAGTCCGCACAGTTGGATGACTGGTAGCTCGCCTTCCTCCTCCGCCTGGGAGTCAGTGAACGTGCTGTCCGTGTCCTCCTCAGCCATCTTTCAACCTATGGTGCTCTGAGAGCCTTCAGTAAGACGTCCCGCTTCACTTCCTCTGCGACCCTGCAGCGCGTTGCCTAGACAACTGAACGCCGCTTACAGGGGCGGGGCTTCGGTTTATCCGGCCCCTCCCTTGCACCTCGCGGTGGACACCGAGCAAAGGTTCCTGCCTACTCAGATGCCTAAAGGCTATCCATCTCAATGCGCTCTTCAATTGGTAGTCACAACACCAGCTCGGGTTTGCCCAGTGTCTTCTCTGTCCTTGGCACCATGTTAAGACTATTTCATGCAAATCTTTGCATGGACCCTGTAATAATACAGTTCATCCTCCCAGCCAGAAACCGCAGGTCCAGAAAGCTAGCAGAGACTCGCAGAAGTCTCTGCCCTGTGGTGTAGTGAGGATTCTAGTTCTGTGGTCCCTGCCTGTAGCCTCCACATGCTAGCTGCAGTTTGTTTATCATTGCAAGGTCTCGCGTTGCTGAAAGAGAGAGAAACTGATTGGTTTTAAAAATAAGTATGAGTTCAAGACAAGTGCCTAAAAGAGACTGAGTCGTGTGTCTGTAGTATCTTGGGATAATGTGTAGCAAGGACCTTTTTGGGCCTTTTAATGGCTTGTAGTTAATGAGATATCAGAGACCCAAACACGTTGCATCCTGGGATGACGACAGCAACAAAACTTTTTGGTACACTTAACGGTGGTTAAGATGGTAATTTTTTCAATGGTAAATTTTATAATTTGTGGTCGAAAACCACATTTTTTTTAAAAGAAAATCTAAATGCATGTGAAGTAGTGTGAGTCTCGAGGTGCGCTAAGTTTGGAAAAACATAAACCTTGACTCACCCACGCAATATATCACTAAATTGGCACAATACAGTTAATACTGAAATTCTTTGTGTTGGCTTGGGAGTGTAGCCTACTGACACTAAGATAAAAGGGAAAGAGGGAGGGAGGGAGGAAAGGGCCTTTTACCTCAAGGAATTAGAAAGAGGGGTAGCTAGAGTCAAGAAGGACGAATTCCAGAGAGAGCCTTGCTCCTAGCAAATTGTGGATTCGACCGTGGTGAGGGTTTTACCTAGGGCATCAAAAGTTTTCAGAATTCCACAGTTGGAGTAAACCTCAGAGCAGATTTGACAGCTGTCAAACCCAGAATTCCACAGTTGGAAGGTAGCATAGAGGTTTGAGGAGGTCTGTTTTCCACAACTGACTGGAGTGTGGTTCAAGGTGGAGGTAGGAAGGTCTCTGGTACTCTACCGTTGGAATCTAAACAGGGGCCATCCTGGCAGTAAGAAATGGACCAGTAGCTGCAAGTGCGTCAGCAGCTATGCATGGCACTCTCAGCTTTAATGAAGGGGACGGTAACTTGCTGAGAGGGTTTGTCTCTGCAAATTTCCCAGCAGCCCTCAGTTTGCTGAAGACCCCGCCATTGACTCCGAGTCAGTTACACACTGCTTGGAGACCACTGGAAATATCAGCAGGATTTCTTTCCTGGGATTCTTTAGTAGATGTATTGAAGTTCAAAGAAGACCAAGCTGCAGTCTGTTTAAAACAATAAGAGGGGCAACTGTGACCAAAAAAGCCATGAAGAGACATTTTGAATTTTTTTCTGTGGAAGGGGACCTGGGAATGTGAAGAGAAAAGATACTGTGTATTTATTCACCCCTAGATTGCATCTGTGGTCAACATCAACTCCTAATGCCATTTAAAGAATACACAAACACATGCACACCACCAAGCTGAGTGTGGGTACCCTCATGGTATCCCAGCATGGGTAAGTGTTAGGGGCACAGAGGTCCTTGTACTCACAGAGAAGCACTAGGCGAACCAGAAATGTTAATCAGGCAGGGGAGTATCCTCAATGGAGGAGACAAAGATCAAACGCCTGTATTCCATCCAGAAAGCTGAGGGTGGATTTTGTTAATGACCTGGTGACCTTTCTGCTGTCTGTGGAGACAGACCTCCCCCACCTTTTGCTGTAGAGGCAGACCTAGCCCAAATTCCCCAGAATGACTATCCCAGGCTCTTCCCTCCCATGACTAGAGGTCAAAGACTACATTAGATTCTAGGCTTTTTCTTTATTTTCTTTATTTTTATTTCATGTGCAATAGGTGTTTTGTCTCTGTGATTGCCTGTGTGAGTGTTGGATCCCTTGGAAGGTGAGTCGCAAACAGTTGTGAGCTGCTGTATGGGTGCTGGGAATTGAACCTGGGTCCTCTGGAAGAACAGCAAGTGTTCTTAACCACTAAGCCATTTCTCCAGCCCAATTCTACGGCTTTTAGTTATAGAACCCACCCTCATGGTCACATGCACTTTATAAAAGAGTTTCTATGAAGGTGCACCTTAAAGCTTGTTGTACACCTGGGATTGGACTGATTGAACCAATGTTCCCGGGAAACCTTTTCCCAAGCTGCATGCTGTTTTAAATATGCTGACAATGAATCACCTTAACTTAGACTCCCCAAGGTCTGATCCAGGTTGACAAAGGCAATCTGCACCTGGTTTTCATTCTTACCTCTTCACTGTGTGACACCTGCAGGGACCCCCACTGGTGAAGGGAATGGGAGAGTCAGGAGTTCAAGGTCATCCTCAGGCACATAGTAAGTTATTGGTTAGACCTAGTCTCAAAAACTAACAAATCAATAAATAAATGGACATTGTTGTGTTGCTTAGCAACAAGGAAACACTCTGGAAAATGAGTTGTTAGACTATTGCATCATGGGACAAACACTATAGAGTGTGCTTGCACAAACTTGGGCAGCTGACTGCATTCTCAGGCTAAAGGGTATGAATATTCATAGCTCAGCCTACCTCACTCACAGCCATGATAAACAAAACTTCCCAAGATTAAATCAAACACCCGAGAGAATGATACACCACAGTGATTTGGTAAACACAAAACCCAGGATGCTGCTGCTGGTATGACACAGCATACTGCATAACAGTATGTAAGCAGAAAGAATAGATAATAAAATTTAAAAGTCTACTTTTTACTTAAACCAACAGAGTTTACCCTCATTATTAAATATGTATAATATCCAATTGTATTGGGTTCGGTTACATCAAGAGCATCACAAAATGCCAGTAATACTTTGTACGATGCTAGGATGACTACAAGAGTGCAGTTCCAACCCATTACTACCTATGGGAGCACATCATAGATTTGGTCTTTTTTAACAGGGCTGCCACATGCAGCACTTAGCTGTATATGAACCATGAAGCAGCAGATGCTCAACATTTCCTTCCTTATGGAAACGAACGGAGAAGCTATAACTCACCAATAAACTCCTATGTAAGTGCATAGAACTTAAAGGCCCTGACCATATCAAGCAGTAGATGAAGACTTCCAGGGCTACCCCAAGCGTAGAACGATACAATCCCTCTGAACATCATTTAGCAGTTTCTTGAAGATCTAAAATACTTTACCACATGATCCAGTCATGCACTCTGAGATGCTCACCCAAGAGAAGGCACCTAAGTCTACCTAAAGATGTCAAGTCCAAAAGACAAGAATACTCACACAGCTTTAAATTTTTTTTAAATTTTAGTGTGTGTGTGTGTGTGTGTGTGTGTGTGTGTATGCGCGTGCATGTGTGATCATGTTTATGCAGATGTTTGGGGCCAGAGACATCAGATCCCTTTGGAGATGGAGTAATAGATGGTTGTGAGACACTTGGCATGGGTGCTAGGAACCAAACCTAGGTCCTCAAAGAAACAGAGTGGGTTCTTAACTGCTGAGCTGTCTCTCCAGCCCCAGGCCACTCTATTTTTAATAGTCTCAAACAGGAAGCAACCCAAATGTTTACCCATAGACAAAAGACATTGCTGCACTAATGAGTTACTGCCTATCAGTAAGGTAGGAAAGTGGAATGCTACTTCAGGTGAGGAAACTTGTAAACCTCAAAATAAGTATGTGAGTGAGAAAAGTCAGAAAACACAAGATCCACGCCTGTGTATGAAATTCTAAAAAATACACACTGTCTATAATGACAGAAAACAGATCAGTTGCTGACTGGGGCAGGAAGATCCAGTGAAACAGGACTGGGAAAGACTACATAAGGGACAGGAACATACACAGTGGATAGAAATAGACTATAACTCACCAAGTTCATCGCTGTATACTTTTTAATGTAAGTTTGCAGTCTATCGATTATAAATCAATACAACTATAAGGTGAACATCCTGTCTTTTCCACTCCAGCCTTGCACATTCAACCTCTGCTCCTGGCTGTGTGACAGGCATGTCCACCTGCACATCCTCTAAGTCATGGTCTTTTCTCTCTCTCTCTCTCTCTCTCTCTCTCTCTCTCTCTCTCCAAACCCACTCTTTGCACATTCTTCTCATCTTAGATGATGCTGACTTCATCCTTCCATGAGCTCTGTTCAGCAAACCAGGGACCAGCCCGTGAGTGCCCTGGCCTCAACTCCACATCAGATCTTTCACCAGACTTCACTGGCTCTTCCTTCAAAATCAATGCAGAATGTAACTTCTTATTGCTCCAACTACCAAGGTCTAAACCACCATCATCTTTTACCTAAATGACTGCAGTTACACATCACTGTGCACTTTGTAATGTGTCGGTAAAACTATAAAGAAGGTACAGGAAAGGGGGAGGAGTCAGATGAGAAGGGAGGAAAGAAAAGACTAAAGGGGAGGGAGGGGGAGGGACAAGAGGGAGGGAGGGAGGGAGGAGAGCCTTTCTTTCTTCCCCCACACCATGCAGTGTGTTCACATTCAGCCAAGGCGTGGGTTAAACATAAATTGGATCATGCCTCCTGTCTGGCTCAAGGTAAGATCCAGAGATCCTTATAAGGATGTGCTCTTCCAGTTGCCCCTTCTAGTTCTTCTCCTGACTCAGTTCTAACCTAGACCTCCTGACTTAATTCTTTCTAGTCACACTGCTTCCCTGACAATTCCCTCAAACAGGCCAGGCAGGCTCCTGCCTCTGGACCCTTACCTTGACAATCAGATGCCCACATGGCTCAACCCTTCCCCCTTTTCAGATTCAGTTCCCTTTCAAGCCTGCCTCCTCCTTTCTGCCACCTTCTCAGTTCTGGACAAACAACCAAGCAAGTTTGTTACTGTTGAAAGAAGCCCCTGGAATGCAGAGTAGTTTGCATACACAGCCCACACACACTGCTAGTCCACCCCACTTGTCCTTCAAATGTGCCTCCAATCATCGTTTTTTAATTTTTGCTTTTGTTTGGTTTGTTGGAGGTAGGGTCTCATGTAGCCCAGGTTGGCCTTGAATTCCCTATATAGCCCAGGATGACCTTGAACTCATGGTTCCTCTGTCTCCTCCTTGTTGGGATTATAGCATGTGCTACCACTCAGTGCAGCCAGAGCTTGCTGGTTTTGGGCTAGGCTGCCTGGCAAGTAAGCCCCAGCCTTTCTTTCTCCTATCTCCACATCAGCCTCCAGCATCAAGGTTACCACACCCCCCTTGTGTCCATGCCTAGATTTTTTTATGTGGATGCATGGGGTCTGAATTCAGGTTCTCACGTTTGTGCAGCAAGCACTTTTATCCACTGAGCTATCTCCCCAGACCCAGAAGCAGATTGTTTTAATGGTCCAGGGTTCCAGCCATGGCTTGGTTGCTTACCTCAACTTGGGTAAACTTCCTAACAGTTTTGACCCTTGGTTTCCACCTTTATAAAATGGGGACAGCACTTTGCGGTGACTACTCTGTGCATCTTACAAGACTACTAAGATCCATAGGACGGAGAAGGGAAAATTTTGTAGAAAACAAGAAACGAAGATGGGCAAACAGGCCAGCATCGCCTCCGCCTGGAGGAGCCAGTGCTGCGGTGTTGGGAGTGGAGACTGCTCGTGACAGACTGTTGCATAGCTGAGTGATTCAGCCTGCTGAATTTGAATAATAATAGTGGAAATCGCCATTGTTCCCTCTGGGTACTTGTTACCCATTGAGTAATGCGGCTGTTGCCTAATAAACGCACTTAGGCCAATCTTTGTTCTGCTACTGTTTGTTGAGTGCTAGCTGATAGTTCGATGCTTCCCAATGCACGGTCTGTGCATCATCTCATTGCGTCTGCACTGATGGTGCTGTGAGATACAGGCTCCTTCGTGTGTCCTGTTCCCCTCCTGAGGACACTGTGGATCAGAGAAGTTAAGCAACTTGCCCAGCATCACGTAGCCATTCCAGGCGGGGCTGAAATTTAAATCTAAGTTCACCTCAGTCCTTTCTGTCCTTTGATCTATCTGCCCTGTTACCACAGTGGTCCTCAGTGGGTAGGTAGGTGGGATGTTTGGAAATATCTGAACTAATTTTGTTTGTAGCAACTGAGGATGCCATGAGCATCCAATGGCATGCTTTATTTGCTGCTCATGATAATCCAGTGGCCAGCTGGAATTGCTGCTCATGCTAGTTTCCTAGAGCCCCGGTAACAAATGATCCTTTAAGCAACAGAGATTGCTTGCCTCACAGTTTTGAAGGTTGTTAGGTCCCAAATTAAGGTGTCAGCAATGCTCTTCTCCCTCTGAAGACTCTCGAGAAGAGTTCTTCCCAATTTTCTTGGCTTCTGGTGGCTCCTTCCTCTCTTTGGTGTCTTAGGCTTTTGGCTACTCCACTCCACATCCCATGTCTTTTCTCTGTATGGCCTCTTTCCCTGTAACTTTGTGTCCTTTGGTATTTTCCTAAGTCACCAGATTTGTTTTTCCTTTATATTTTATTTTATTTGTTTTTGCTTTAATTAGTTGGTTAAGTGAATACATGTGCCACAGTACACATGTGGAGGTCAGGGGACAACTGACAGGAGATGGCTTTCTCCTTCCACCAAGTGAGTCCTGAGGATTGAACTTAAGTCAGTCTTGGTGGCAAGAGCCTTTACCCACTGAGCCACCTCACCAGCCCTTCATTTTATTTTATTTTATTTTATTTTATTTTTGGTTTTTCGAGACAGGGTTTCTCTGTGTAGCCCCTGCTGTCCTGGAACTCACTCTGTAGACCAGGCTGGCCTCAACCTCAGAAATCTGCCGGCCTCTGCCTCCCAAGTGCTGGGATTAAAGGCGTGCGCCACCACTGCCCGGCTCCTTCATTTTATTTTTAATCAAAGCTAATATTATAGGACATTACACTAAGAGCCAACTCTAAATCTGTAATGATTTCATCCCCAGACTCTGCTCTAATCATGCCTGTGAAAACCCTTGTCCTAACAAAGGGTCATATAGGAAATTCTAAGTGAGCCTGAGTTTGGGGAGAGAAACTATTCAACACATGTTTCTGCAGAACAATGAGCAAGAGAAGCCCCACAAGGAAGACTCATCTAGCTCCAGATACCAGCAAGTCTGAGACTGAGGGAGTCTTAGGCATTTGTACCCTGGGAAGCAAGAAGAATGTACCCTTGTCAATCCAGACAGCTGCCTCAGTGACACCACGTTCAGAGGCCATCCTGCCTTCTTCACACTGCCTTTGCTTCTCTGGGACCCCTTCCATTGGCCTGGCCTCTGGTATTTCTAAGTGGATGCTGGTTCCTGCCTGCATTTCTGCAGGAGTCTAATGCCACACGATCTAATACCCAAGTATGAAGCTTTAACTATGAATTGGAACTTCCTGGCTTCTTCCTTCCCTAAGGGTAAGACGCACAGTCTCAGAGAAGTGAATGTTTGGGTCTTTTGCAAACACGATGAGTTGTTTGAAGCATGACTTCCAGACCACTTGTCTTCATCCTTTTGGCAAATGTTCACTGAATACCTACTGTGTGCATGGCCTATGAGCCTTGGGCCTGCAGCATTAAGTAGCAAGGCTAATAGTGTCTATGCTCACTCCGGGCTTCTAGTCTGAGTAAGCAGCTGCAGTCCAGTGTGGCAAGAGGGGAAATGCAGGGTGCCCCTGATTTCAAGGTGGGATTTCAGAAGGGTTTCTGAGAGCTAATGAGGTCTGAGCTGAGATGTGAGTCCAGGTGAGCCAGGCTCTTAACCCAAGTTTGACAACAATCTTTGACCCCAGCCGAAGGCCAAGAGAAGAGTGGTGGCCCAGAAAGCAAGGGTTATGAAAGAGTAAGAGAAGAAAGAACACTGCGTAGCCAAAGGAAGGCCAGTCTGTGCTCCAGCCCTTTAGAAGAACAAACAGAAGTCCTTCTTAGTGTTTAAACGTTTCCTTCCGGTCCTTCAGTACAAACTGTTGTGATGCTTACGCCTGGGTCCATGTTGGACCTAACTCCCCTCTTCTCAGAGTCACATGGACTGGCCTAGGCCTGAACTCCAAAGCCTTCAACCCATTCAGAAGCACTTGGAGACACTGGAAATGACCAGACATCTTTGATATCTACAAGTTGCTTTGTCCCAGCCTGAGACAGAACATTCCCAGGAAGCATGAGCCTGTGCACATGTTTACTGAGAGTGTAGCTCCCATCATAAAAACCAGCATCAGATACATATGGTTAAGGGCCAGTGGGGAGTTGCCTGACAAAAGGTTAAGTCTCATTCGACAAGGCAATGCGTTGACCGTGGCAGAGCAGAGGGGATTAAAGACCTGTGTCACCTATTCTATCTGTATCAGACAGAACAAGAGTGCCAAGAGCCTGTGCTCTGGCATCAGAGTGATCTGTGTTCAGATCCTGCCCCTACCATTCACTGGCTGCATGCTTCATTGCCTTTGGTCACACTACTATCCTCTAGGGCTGCATGTCTTGTGTGTATTGCAAACCTTGTGACCCCATTCCTGGGAGAGCTCAGCATAGGGCTCAGCACCCAGACAGAGCACAGCCCTTCACATTCACTTCTTCCTCTTGCTTTTGGCCATGAACCCAAATCCAAATTCCTCCTTCACCCGTTTTTCTGGGGACACTCTCTGGATGGAGATGGAGGAAAATGATATGGTCTCTCTCTTTGGGTATTCCCTTTTCACTAAAGATTTCTGCACAAGAAAATGTGCACAAGCCACACCTGTACAGCTCAAGACAACCTTAAAAGTGGAAGAGATTTATGCAACCAGCATCTGACTGACTGCTAGTGGACTATAGACTCCAGCCTTCCAGAGACGCCTTTAAATATCAATACACCCCCAAGAGTAACCACTGTGCCCTGAAGCCAGCCACTGACATATCCTCCTCCTCTAACTCTGATCCATCACGTCATGACATCCATGTCTGACTTCTTTCACTCAGAATATTAGTAAGTGTCACCGTCCCTGTGTGGGTGACTATATGGCACTCATTTCTGCTGCTGATACTACACAGTGTCTCATTGTGACTATCCGTCCCACCATGGATGGTTTCTAGTTTGAGGCTGTTGTAATAAGGGCTACAGTGAACATTTGAATGTGGGTTTCTGCTAGTGTTACCTCAGGAGAAGAAATGCTATGCTAGGTCGTAGTTTATTTTGAAAACTCCGGTTAGACCAGGCATGGTCACTTCTCCGTTCTCCATGTCCATATCCCATCGCCCATAGTGTGTCCTCCTTAGATGATGTAGAAGGGTTCTTTTTCCTGTTGGCACCTAGTTGGTCCTGACTGGAACAGTGGGGAGATCTCCAGACACAAGGACAAGTCCTATTCACCATGCCATTACACTGATGATAGCAGAAAAGATGCATTATGTTGGAGAGGGGTGACCGGCTAGGTTACTTGAGGTGTCACCAGGAAGACTGCTGCAAAACAAGGCAGTGACTCTCCCCAAGCCGAGGAGAAGTGTTAGAATGCTCGTCTCAGGTTCATGCCGGCCAAGGCTGCTCCAGCCCACTTCCGGGTCCACAGACTGGTTCTCAACAGGAGTTGCTCACTGTAGCTGTATACCTACTTAGGATGTGCCCCACCTTCCTGCTTAGGGAGCAGTCCCAGCAGTAGAGGGTAACATCTTAGGCCTGATGGTACCCTGTGTGCTTCATGCACAGTGGGCAAGCATAACTAACATGTGAGTATTTTACTATGTACAGACCCTGCTCCCAGCAAACTCCTGAATATTAACCATTTATGTTGGCTTTATCATTCTCTATGTATTTAATTTCTCTGAAACACTTAAGGATAATTTGTGACACCTCTTTATCTTCAAATACTTCATTGTGCCTTTCCTAGAAACAAGGGCATTTTAGTAAACTATAAACTAGAATCAATAATTTATTTTTCATAAAATGTAGCTGGAGTCTGGAAAGATGGCTCAGTGGTTAAGAATGCTTGCTGCTCTTGCAGAGGATCTGGGGTTGATTCCCAGCATCTCATAAATAAATAAATAAATAAATAAATAAATAAATTCAATAATTCATAATGACCAGGAAAATAGGGCTGCTATGGTTTGTTGTCTAATTTATGTTTCTTTTTTTTAAATTTTTATTTTTTGATACTTTATTTACATTTCAAATGTTTCCCCCTTTCCAGATCTCCCCTTTGGAACCTCCCCATTTCCTCCCCCCTCCCCCTGCCACTATGGGGGTATTCTCCCACCCACCTACCCACCCACTCTCAGTCTTCCCTCCTTGGCATTCTCCTCTACTGGAACACCCTCAGGCCCAAGGGCCTCTCCTCCCCCTGATGCCTAACAAAACCCTCCTCTGCCACATATGTGGCCAGCACCATGGGTCACTCCATGTGTATTCTTTGGTTGGTGGTAATTTATGTTTCTTGTGTAAGTTTTGTCTGTTGCTCTGCTAGTGCCCTACAAAGTAAGATAAATAAATAAGCCATCGATGTTTTCATGGTTCTTTCCTTTGAAGGGTGCCTTAATCTTTGTTTTCTGTTACCTTGACCTTCATTGTTCGAAAGGGTTGTTTACTCTATGCCTGTGAGTGTTATATTTGCACATGTGTACTCTGTGTGCATACCTAGTGCCCCTGGAGGTCAGAAGAGAGCAGCAGATCGCCTGGAAGCATAGTTAAAGATGATTGTGAGCTGCCATGTGGGTGCTGGGGACCAAACCCCAGGTCGTCTGCAAAAACAGCCAGTGTTTTTAACCTCAGAGCCATCTCGCCAGCCCCAACCTTGGCATTCTTTTTCCTTTTTCCATGTGGAGTGTGTGTGTGTGTATGTGCACCCATTTCAAGAACCCTAAAAGACTTCCAAGGAGCCACTGGACAGGAGAATGAAACCCTGAGCCCAGTTTCAAGCAAGCATTTATAGAGGCAAGCAAACAAGCAAAGGGGTCTCGAGCCTGGCACACAACTGATTGGGGGTGGGGCTATTATGGAACTTGTTGCCCTTTTAAAGTAATTGGCTGGTGCTGGGAGCCAGGTCATTAACTTAACTTCTGCTTTCCTACTGGTTGGGGAGTAACCTGGAAATGAGTGCTAGGTGCAGGCTTGTTGGTTAACTCAAGTTCAACCTTAGGTCAGGTTCTTTAAGATGGAGTCTGAACCCAAGATGGGGTTGGTCTGGTCTCTCAGTGCGTATGTGCATATCTGTTTAAAGATAGAGTCTCAAGTCTCGTGATCCTCCTGCCTCTGTCTCCTTCAGCAAATTCTACCGGTGTGTGTCACCACAACTGGCGAGTCTCAAGTCTCAATACACAGTCTTAGAACTCACTGTGCCTAACAGGCTGTCTTCAAGATTCACCTGTCTCTGCCTCTTCCAGTGCTGGAGTTAGCCCAGTCTTGATAGTCCTTCTTCCTCCTCCTCCTCCTCCTCCTCCTCCTCCTCCTCCTCCTCCTCCTCCTCCTCTTCTTCTTCTTCTTCTTCTTCTTCTGTTGTTATTGTTGTTTTCAAGACAGGGTTTCTTTGACTGTCTTGGAACTTGCTAAGTAGACCAGGCTGGCCTTGAACTCACAGAGATCCACCTGACTTTGCCTCTCAAGTGCTGGGATTCAAGGCCTGTGCCACCACCGTCTGGCTAATATTCTTAAAGAGTAAACACCAGTTATTTGTGAATAGTGTTCCTCGGTCTGGGCTTCTCTGGTGTGTTCTTGTGGTTCAATTCAGGTTCTCACATTAGACAGCAATGTCAGAGAGTACTGGAGTGTCAACTTGAGGGCAAGAAGTGCTATCTATGTGAGAATTTGAACATGGGCCAGCCCCTTGGTTAAGATGGCGTCTGCTGGGTTTCTCTGCTGCAGCTGCTGTTTGTCCCTTTGTGGTTATCCAGTCTGTTGTGGGAAGATGCTGTGAGTCTATTTAAATATCCTGTTTCTCACCATCCTCCACCCACCAGTGTTAGTGCTCCTTGTGATTCTTGCCCAAATTCTTGTTACTGTAACAGCTGCCAAATGGTGGTTTTCTAATCCTATCAATTCCTTTATGTTTCTTTGTCTAAATTCTACTTTATTTATATCAGGATAGACTAACAAGTTCTTTTTAAATTTTTATTTGTTTTTAATTTATGTCTATGGTTGTTTTGGCTGTGTGTGTGCGTGCTTAGTGCCCCCAGAGGCCGGAGGAGAGGGTCAGATCCTCTGGACCTGGAGTTATGGAAGGTTTTTAACTGTCATTTGGATGCTGCTGGACATTCAATCTAGGTCCCCTGGATAAGCAGCAAGGGCTCTTAACTATTGAGCCATCTCTCCAGCTCAACTGGTAGAATCTTATTTTATTGTGTAAATGGTAATTCCTTGCTACTGTTAAATTAATTGACATTTGAATCACCCCAAATTTGGCCAGTAGAAGCCCCTTTGAGCTGGTGCTTGGGTCTTTTTGACACATCTTCATCACCTTTTGTGTACCTGTTTGCTTCCTGACAAGCCAGATGTTCATCTGTCTCTGTTTCCCTTACCCAAGTCTGTGCTCAGCTGCTGTTCCAAAAAAGTTCTGGTTCCTTTTTTGCAGAATTTATATAATAAAGGAGGAAACCAGAAAGACAGCAACTAAAAAGGACACTCGCATTCACGTGCCTTGTAAATGTCCCTCCTGTTTTCTGTCCCCCACTAGCTGTATGACCTAAGCACGCAGAATGTTGCCTGCCTTCCCTCAATGAAGACAAACTCCTGGCTGTCAGGCAGGCATGAGTGTTAGTGCACATTATAATCCCTGTGCTCTAGGGGGTCAAGGGCTAGAGGTCAGAGGACAGCAAGTTCAAGGCCAAACAGGGCTCAGCATAGTGAGACCCTGACTTGAAGGAAAAAGTAAAAAACAAAAAACAAACAAACAAACAAAAAAAGAAAAAAAAAACAAGAAAAGAAAAAAGAGAAAGTTATTGACTCCCAGAGTTCTCCATTCATTGTGTACTGAAGCCTCAAGATGTTGGAGGTACCCCAAGGACCCACTCCTTCTTGCTGTGGTTCTGGTTTGTTTCCAGGTGTCAGTTACTTTCTACAGAACTCGGTGATAAATAAAACTGACAGCAAGCCGGGCAGTGGTGGCGCACGCCTTTAATCCCAGCACTTGGGAGGCAGAGGCAGGTGGATTTCTGAGTTAGAGGCCAGCCTGGTCTACAGAGTGAGTTCCAGGACAGCCAGGGCTATACAGAGAAACTCTGTTTCGAAAAAACCAAAAAATAAAATAAAATAAAATAAATAAATAAATAAATAAATAAAAAAAAAACTGTCAACAGTCAATGAAGACCAAGAGCAACCCCTGTTCCATCCTGACCCACAGGATATAGGGAGCCACGCCTTGTCCTCTGCCATTTCCCTGTCTCTCAAGGAGCAGTGCAGATCAGATGCAGAAAGAGCAGGTACTGAATGGAAGAGGCAGAGGGAGCCAAGAAGTGCCTGGCTCACTGTTGCTAAAATCAAAGTGGTGAATGAGTTAGTGCTGTGGACTGTGACCCCAGCCGGCCAGAGCTAGAGGCAGGAGGCTCAGGGGTTCAAGGACATCCCTGGATATAAAAGGAGTTCCATAGGCCCTGAGATCCTAATGTAAGATTTATTATTTATGTTAATTGTGTTTACACAAGTGTGCACATACATGTACCTGTGGTAGGCTTAGGAAGGCACAGGAAACCCCCTGGCATTGGAGTTTCCAGTGGTTGTGAGCAGCCAGTGAGAGTACAGGTAACCCAAACACCGGTCATCTGCAAGAGTAGCAAGCGCTTTTAAGAGTTGAGTCATCTGGCTCTCTAGCCCTAGACTATAAAAAGAAAGAAAGAAAGAAAGAAAGAAAGAAAGAAAGCAAGCAAGCAAGCAAGCATGGTAGCACAGGCAACACCTGGAAGGCAGAAACAAGAGGGTCATTAGTTCAATGCCAGCCTGGGTTACAGAGTAAGACCATGTTTCAGAGAACTATGGTAGGAATGAAGCTCCATGACAGAGAGATTGGCTGGGGTACACAATGCTCTAATCTGATGCCCAGAACAGTAAAGCTCAACAGAGCAGATAAGGAAGTATGAGGTGTAAAACCAAGGTCCTAGAGCCACTTGGATCACCAGTGTAACCGTGGAGGAGAGCAGACCATCTTCAATGGAGGCCCATAAGAAGACAGACCTGAGACATTGTGTGCATGACCTGAGGCACTGCGAACCTGAGGTTTGCAGGCATTGCATGCAGGGCCCATGGTACAGTACTGTGTCACTGCTGGAAGACAGATGACAAGTGAGCCCAGCGTGGGCTACCAGTCCCTCACTCTGCTTCTGCCAGCCTGGCACTGGTGTGAAGTTAATACTGGATGGCAAAGAAGGGGAATGCTGCTTGGCGTAATGGAGTCTCTCTAACTCTTTCTCAAAGTTGGCCCCACAGCTGGTAAAAAGGCAGAGTTCACTGATGGTGGTGCTTGCCTGTAATCATAGCACTGAAAAGGCTGAGGCAGGAGGACCTTGAGTTGGAAGCTAGCCTGGACTACATGGTGAGACTTTGTCTCAAATATAGAGAGGAGAGGGAGAGGGAAGAGGGAGAGGGGAAGAGGAGGGGGAGGGGGGACAGAGAGGGAGAGGGAGGGGGAGGGGGAGGGGGAGAAAAAAGAGAGGAGGGGAGAAGGAGAGGGAGAGGGGGAGAGAGAAAGAGAGTGGGTAGGCTGGGCTGGTAAGACCCTGAACTCAGCCACTGTCAGGTCCAAAAGAAACCAGGGACAAATGACTAACTGTAGTGCTTATTAGCGTACCAAAGTGCATGCTGGCATCTTGGCTCTTAGCTCTTCTCACCTGCCCCTGCCCTAAACTTCTTCAGCTCATGGGCTTCCCTTCCCCCAGCTTCTCACTCCGATAGAACCCGCCATTTTGGCTGTGCACTTTCTTGGCTCTCTCTTTCACCTATCCCCACCCTCCATCTCTTGGTCTTTCCTACCTCCTTACGACCTGGTCCATTCTGCTGGTCATGTTTAATCTACTACTTTCTCTTCCTGCTCTAGACTCTTCCAGGTGCATCTAGCTGTACTTTATATCCACAATTAAAAAAAAAAAAAAATCCCCTCAACCATACCTTGGACAGGTCACGTCACTTTATACATGTGGTGCTGAAACCCCCACTTTATACCGCCATTAGCTTGCCTGTCAGATAAAATCGGTTGTGGTAGTCCATGCCTATAATCTCAGCACTTGGGAGGTGGAGGCAGTATGATTGCCATAGATTTGAAATGAGTATGAGCAATAGAGCGAGCTCCAAGCCATCTTGAGCAAGAGTATGACCCTATCTAAAAACAAAAATGTAAATAATAAATAGTCTAAAACTTTGGGAATATGTTTACGCATTTCTGTAAGCGTTACAAGTGATCCCTGAGGGTCACACTTGGAATATGAAGGTAATCAAAGAAGCTTCATTGGTGATTAAAACCTGGACTCCTCCCAGCTTCGGCGAACACAGGCCCGAAGGTCCTGGAGTTCATGACTCTTCCCCAGTTCCCCCCATATGTAGTAGATCAGTGAATCTGGCTCTGCTTGCCCAGGATGGCTCCAAGAAACCCTCATGCATGCATGGCCTAAGTCAAAATGGTTCCTTGTTTCTCTGGCTTTGGAAAAGATACCTTCTTTAGGATTGTAGAGATGGACCTCTGGGTAAGCTCCAGCTGCGTGGCGGCTGAGCGGGAAGGGGAGGAGACAGCCATCCCCACCCTTTCTGACAGTGAATCACCCTGTCAACATGCCCTTTCTGAATTCAACTTGCAGCTGGTTTTACCAGATCCCCCGGAGATGGGGCCTGCCCTTGCCCATGCCAACCCAGAACCCTCGCCTTTGCCCTCCTCTCAAGTCAGAAGCAGGAAACATGCCAAGCTAGAACTGTCAGACCCCTTCCTGGTCAAAACTCTCTCTTGAGGTCTCTATAAAGAAAAAAGATCATTAATGGGATGGCTAGAGTAAAAACAGAAACCTTCGCCTTCCTCTCTGGCCAAGCCTACACTCAAAGGAAACTGTTAGTAATGGCTTAGTGTGGAATAGTCTAGATTTTATCTATGCATAATCATTTTTAAATTAATTTTTAATTTTCCAAGAAGTAGAAAGGAACTGGGACTGCATGCCAATGGTGGAGCACTTTGCCTAGCATGCTCAAGGCCCTGGGCTCAATTTACAGTACATACATACATACACACACACACACACACACACACACACACACATGTCAGACAAGTCAGGGTCCTTGTAGAGAAATAGAGCACAACCTATTTATCTTTTCATAGACACTTGGGTTGTTTTGGTTTTTTTTTTCTTTTTTTACATTTTATTTCTTTTCTGTGTTGGAGTATTTTGTCTGCATGTATCTCTGTGTACTACATGCATGACAGGTGCTCAAGGAGGCCAGCCAGAAGAGGGCCTCAGATCCCCTAGGACTGGAGTAAATGATAGTTCTGGGTGCTGGGAATCAAACCCAGGTCCTCTGTGTAAGCAGCCTCAGAGTGTAGCTGCTGAGCCATCTCTCTAGCCTTCTAGTTGTCTCTTTCATTTTTTATTAAGATCGTTAATTTTTTTTTTTGTCAAATTCATGCACACTCGTGGTATCAGTAAGTCAAATACTATTTCTAGACAAAATCGGTAATGTCCTCATCCTCTGCCTACACACGCAATCTCCATCTGTGAGCTCTGGTTCTCCAAGGAAAGGTCACTCTTACATCTGTCTCTCCTGGCATCTGCCATCTTTATTTCTGAATAAGACGCTTGCTTGGGATCCGATGGTCTCTTGACATGACTGACTGCCACACAGGGTCTCATGCCTCCTCCCTCCATTCACCCCATAGAGTTGGTGACAAATACCCAGTCCATTTTTATTGTAACCAGTGAAGTACTTTTCCTGCCAAGATACGGCTCTCAACTTTAACTGCACACTAAATCACCCGGGGATCTTTAATCACAAAGCCCAGGTAGTGTTCAACAGTCTATCTGGGAGAGAGGACCAGTCTTCAGAACTTTTTGGAAGTTTCCAAGTGCTTCTGATATTTAGCCAAGAGTAAGAACCGCTACTCCCAGACCAAGTACAATGGATGCATTATTTTCCCTGTTCCATATTTCCTACTGGGAAATTTTTCACACTTCTTTTTTCGTTTCTCCTTCCTTCCTTCCTACCTCTCCAACAGAACTGTGAAACCTCTCTGAAAGCAGTTGTCTACACTGCCAACCAGGTCCATCTAGAACCTTCTCACCATCCTGCCCCCCACTACTCAGTGTGTCTGTCTGTCCCACCACACTCTGCATGTCTCCACCACATTCCCTGCATCCTGGCTCCTGAGCCACTCTTTTTTGAACGTCTCACTTTCTTTTGGTGGATCAAAGCTGTAAGTTTCCAAGAAAGGGTGCATGGGAATGTAAGGATAATTTATTCTCTTTTTCAATCTGATAGATTGAGTTTATGCTTGGTTTAGAATCCCTAATTTCAAAATTATTTTTAAAAATTATTTCCAAATTATCTTTCTGAAGTATTACTTAAAAAGCTCTTTGCTGTAAATGTCCATGGCTCCTCCCAAGGCTTATTTTCTTCCAGGTCTCATGCTCATTTTGAATGCTGGAAAAGCTGCAAGAAGCAATGCCCCACTCACTTGGAAGCAGTTGATGGATCCTTGCCCACTGGATGGAACACTTCTGAGGCATGTTCTTTCTACACACTGTCCTAGAGGCTCCCAGGATGATCAAGCTCCATTCGTTCACACTCTGCAATGGCTTAATAACACTCCTGCTTATTGGCTTCCTTCCTTCACAGTCTCATTTCCCGATCAGTCCTCAGCCAGTATTTTCTGAGATTATCCGCCTTTATTTATTTATTTATTTATTTTTTGGTGGTGCTGATGATCAGGCCCAGGGTCCAGTATGTGCTACAAATGCTCTACCATTATAATTACACCAGAACCTTGGCGTTAACAAAAATCTTAAATCACATTTTTTTTTTTTTTACATTTATTGAGTATGGGGGGGGGGTGCTCACACAAAGGCCAGAACCTGTGAATTGGTTCATTGTGTAGATCCTGTGTAGATCCTTGAACTTGGGTCATCAGGCTTCACAGCAGGTAATCTTGCCAACTAAACCACCTTTCTGGCTCCCTAACATTTTATTGAAAGGCTCTCTCTTGCTGTTATGTGAAGCCTTAGCCTGGTTCATAGCATCTACATGTTAATTTCCTGAGTTTCTCCAAGGTGCCTGTCCAGTTTCCTGCTGTGGGAGACTCGTATGCCTGCGTGGCAGAATCCTTGGAGCCAAGTGACCAGAAAGGTGAGACTCACATGGACTTTTTGCACATTACCTCAGGTTTTAGAATTACCCTTCTTTTTTGGCCCTGGCCTGTGTCTTTAGGTTGCGAGTTTCCCTGGTTTATAAAACCAATCTGCACCAGGGTCCAAAGGAATAGTTGTTGGCCATTCTACATTTGAAGAGCTTCTGGGCAGTTACTCCGTGGATAACTGGTATGAGAAGTACCATCCTAGAGTAATAAAAACAACAGCGTTCGTTTTACAATCTGTTTCTGTGGGTGGAGGACCTGGGGGAGCACTTAGCTAGGGGTTCTGGCTTGGGATCTCCTGTGCACTTCCAGCCATCTAGATGAGAGAGCTAGCCAGACCTCTCCCTCTGTGTGTGTATGTTGTCTTGGGCTTCTCTCTGTGTTTTCCCACACAGACTACTTTAGGGTTTGGTGGTCTCGGGGATGTTGACTGCTGACATGGAAGTTCAAGCTTCCAGTGTTAAGAGCTCCAGCCTGGGAGGTGGTGTAGTAGCATTTCTACTGCTTTCTGTTGTCATGAAGCAAATGACCCTCCATTGAAGGAACGAGAACACAGACTCCATCTCTCAGCAGGAGGAAGGCCCCAGTAACATTGAGCAGTAGCACATGAGATAGATACAAAGCAGCCCCACTCCAGCTCCGATGCATCATCTGACCCAGTTCCTAGCATTTGGGGGCTGTCAGTCATGAACCTTCCTGCTTTGGAGGAATGTTTACCACATTAAGTGTATGCATGCTAAGAGTACCCAGCAAATCCACATTTTAAGGGGCAAAGTTTCCAGGTAAGATATTGCTAACCTGGTCCATCAATAATAATCATTTCTCGGCAGACATCAGCACAGTGAGAGGGAAGCCAAGTGATGTCAATTTCCCAACCATGGAAGTTACGCCCTGCCGGGTTAGCCCACTTCCTCTTCACATAAGGGCTATGCACTGGCACGTTCAAGCCTTGGAAATGGCAATAGGGTATCATCTGCTAGGAATACATTTGGCTACATTGTAGCTGACTGGGAGGCATGTGACCTGTGAGTGCTGGCTTGGGCGCACCTGGCGTACACCAGCGGAGCAGGCTGCTGGTGGGCACCTGTGAGGTAGTACCAACTCCGTCAGTTCAGCTGCTTTCTGCCTTCCAAAATCTCACCTGTAGCACCCCTCACCTGCTGTGACCCCTCTCTGCTCTCTTTGTTGGCTTTTTATGGGTTCAACTTCTGAGGATTGTTTACTGTGAGTTTTTGATTGGTCTTTGAGATGGGACAGAGGATTTTCTCAGCCTATTTCTCTAACTGGAAAGAAGTGTCTTGCTCCCCACTTCTCTCCAACACAATTGCTGTGGCATTGCTTCATTATGCACATAAGCAAGCATTCATACCCCTTTGTGTAATTTTACATCTATAAAAATGGATCATGCTGTGCATATGGTTTGGCAATTTGCTCTTTTCACTTAATATATTCGAGACATCGCCAATGTCCGTATATATAGATAGATCTTCCTCGTTCATTATTATGACTGTGTAATGTTCCAAAGTTAGGGACAGGAATTATATTCCAGAAGAAAGAAGAGAACAATAACAGCAACAAAAATCATCATTGCCAGCCGGGCAGTGGAGGTACACACCTTTAATCCCAGCACTTGGGAGGCAGAGACAGGCGGATTTCTGAGTTCAAGACCAGCCTGGTCTACAGAGTGAGTTCCAGGACAGCCAGGGCTACACAGAGAAACCCTGTCTTGAACCCCCCCCCCCCAAATCATCCTTGCCATTCCTTATGCCTCCCCTTAGCGGGAGGGTACTGGGCAGATGGGTGGGGTTGGGTGGAGTTCATTGCTCCTGGCATCTTTACCTGGTTTTCCGTAATTCTAATCATGGTGTGGACACTCCAGGCTCTTCCTTTTCTTTTGTATCATCTTTTTTATAAAGCAGATTTTCTTAGCTTTGGCATGGTTGACATTTGGAAGTTTAAATTTTGATTTATTTTGGGGGCTAAGGACATTTAAACCATGGTACACTCATTTGGTTTCTGTCCCTGCTTGTAACTTCTGAAGTCCTTGGGGTCTCTAGAGCCGTAAGAAGGAGAGGAGAGAAGCTGAACGCTAAGGTGGGACACTCATTGACAGCCAGTGACTTGGTCATGCTTACCTTGGAAATTTCCATGAACACCCCAAGGACTGCATTCTGATTGCTTTAGGACAGGTGAGCTCATAGAACCTGCAGGAGAAGAGCAGCCAGTAGGGTATGGGACTCACTCTTCTCTTCCTTTGGCCCTGTACACCACGTATCTGTATCTTTCTTACATCTTTTCTAATAAACAGTCCCTGAGTTCTGACCAAGTGAACCAGGAGGGTTGGAGGAACCTCAGTTAAAGTACACAGTTGGTCAGAAGCACAGATTACACTGTATACATGAGACTGGTACCCAGAGTGGGGGCTGGACCCTCAACCTATAGGATCTAACTCTGTCTCCAAGCAGAGCTCTGGGTTAGAACTGAGCTAAATTATAAGTTGCCCAGCTAGTGGCTTTTTAGCAAATCTTGGAGGGATACTTGGTGTGTGGGGAGGGGGGAGAAGGCCCACAAATCTGATAAGGACAGTAGTAGATGAGGGTCAAGAACAGGAAAAGACACTTGGTTAGTTTTCTTTTCCCTGTACATATGTTTATAAGAGTTTAAACACAATCCCTCTCTTTGTGTCTGTTGTTGTTGTGTATGAGGCATGAGGATATGTAGTATGTGTGTCCATGTGCATGCATGCTCAAACCAGAGCAAGACCCCTCTCTCTGTCTCTGTCTCTGTCTCTGTCTCTCTCTCTCAGAATCCACATTGTACGGACAGAAAAAGCTTCTGTGGTCTTTTCTTATCTCTCCTCTTCCTTTTCTCTCTCCACACTCCAGGAAGGTGAGACATTTAGTTTCATTTAGCTTGGACCAGGCTTCCTGCCTACTCTTGCGTTTCTCGATCCTTTTCCTCTTTCTGTTCTTCCTCCCTCTCTTTCCCCCTCTTCCTCATCTACACACTGCCTCCCTTCCTCCTAGGAACCCCCTTCCTTCCTTGCATTAACATTTTAAAGCTATTTTATTTATTGAGATACGATTCATATACCATATAGCCATATAAAATACCTAACTCGGTGGCTTTTGACAGATTCACACAGCTGTGCATCCCTGTCACCCTAAAAAGAAACCCTATACTGATTAACAGTCACTGTCATTTCCTCCCACCCCTTAGCAACCAGGAATCCACATTCTGTCTCCACGGATTTGCCTAGAGATTTCTATAAATAAAGTCATACAATGTGTGGGTCTTTTGTGACTGGTTTCTTTCACTTGGCTCAATATTTTCATAGTTCATTCATGCTGTACCATGTATCAGTAATTCACTATTTTTATTACCAAGTAATAGTGCATCAGACAGATATACAGAACTGTACTTACTTAGTCAGTCAGTAAATACATGAGCTGCCTCCCACCTGTGGAGCGATTAAGAAAAATGCTGCTGTAAATACTTGTAGACTAACTTTTATTCGCTGGAGACGGGGATGAGTATTTGTTGGAGACGGGCATCATTTGCTTCTTTATATTTTTAAAAACTATCAAATCATGCCCACTAATCTGACATGTTTTTCTGGTTGAGAAAACTGGGGGGGGAGGGGGGCTATTTAGAAATTCACATTTCTTTTCTTTTTTTTTTTCAATTTTTCAAGTTTATTTCCGATTGAGAATTTTCTACATTCAGAGAGTGTATTTTCATCAGATTCACCCCCCATTCCCTCCCTTCCAGTTCCTCCCCTATCCCTATCACTGCTATTTCCTCTAACTTCAAGAGGTCTCTTAAAAAAACAATCGGAGAGTCCATTTAGCAGCTGGCAGTATGCGCATGCGTGTGGTGGCATCTCATAAAGTTAGCCTTTCAGGGGCCAGGAGGGGAGAATGGATAGACCACAAGAGCCAGAGCAGTGGGGGGGGGGGGGGGGGGGGGGGGGGTCATAGTGAAACTGTTTTCTGAACACAACAGAGTAGTTGCGCATATGAATTGGCAGCAGCTCTGACCGCGTGCTCAAGACCAGCACAAAACCCAGCATAGAGTGAGGAGGAGGTCAGGAAGTCCCACCCAGAGCTAGCTGCTGCTGACTGCTGGGAGAGGGAGAGTCGGTTTTCTTCCTTCATTGTTTGGGGTTTTGTTTTTTGAGATAGGATCTCATGTTGCCCAGACTGGCCTCTAACTCACCATCTACCCAAAGCTGGCTGTGAACTTCTCAACCTCCTGCCTTTACCTCACAAGTCCTGGAGTTTCAGATACGGGCTACCGTGTTCAGCTAGCTTTACATCAACTTGACTTGATTGGAGTAGAAGGAGCCTCCATTACCTTATAAAGAAAATACCTCTATAAGATTGGGCTGTAGACAGGCCTGTTGGGCATTTTCTTAATTAGTGATTGATAGGGGAGGGTCCAGCCCATCGTGGGCGTTGCCATCCCTGTGCTGGTGGTCTTGGGATCTATAAGAAAGCAAGCTGAGCAAACCATATGGAGCAAGTCAGTAAGCAGCATCCCTCCATGGCCTCTGCATCAGCTCCTGCCTCCAGCCCTGTTTGGGTTCCTGTCCCGACTTCTTACAGTAAGAGACTACTATGTAGACGTGTAAGCCAAATTTATGCTCTCCTTCTTAACTTGTTTTTGGTCATGGCGTTTCATCATAGCAATAGTAACCCTAAGTAGGGCAGTGGTATTTGAGAGCTGCCCAGAATCAAATGATCTCCTTTATCACTAGCCTGTTCATCACTAGCATGTAAATAAGTTGCTACCTTAAAAAAAAAAAAAAAAAAAAGTAAATCTTTCAGGGAAGCGTAGGCATCTTAGAGAAGTCAATACAATGTTATTTATTAGCTTATCAGATGCTGACTCACACCCTTCAGGGACAGGGCTCAGAAGAGTGGGAGTTTTGACTCATTGAGAAAGGAAGGGAAGGGAGGGATATGAGAGAGCTCCAGTTGAAATCTAATAGTTCTATCCAAGGAGCCACATTCCAGGACACAGCAAGGGACCAGGTCAGGTTGGTGGCAAAGGCTGCAAAGCACAGTTTACAATGTTCACCAGTAGATAGACAGTGGCAGCAGGTACCACACTGTGGAGAACTTTTGAGGGCCTCTTGGCAGTAATCTGACATTGGGCCAGGACAAGGAAGTAAGTTCAGGCAGGAATCTGATTTTAGGCTAGAACAAAGAAGTAGGCTTAAGGCAAGATTGTGACTTTGGGCTAGGGCAGGGAAGTAGGCTCAGATATTTTGGTCATCCTGATAAGCCCTCAGAAACAGTGTTGCCTTGCTTGTTGACTATTTGTATTTATTGTACTGCTTGACCTTATTACTTGCGTATAATTAAAATTGTATAAAAGCAGACTGGGAGAAAATAAACCCTCCTCAGCCTCAGAACAGGCTGGGTCCTGCTACAATGTTGTCTTTTTTTCTTTTTAATCCTCACTCCTGTGCTGGAGAACCTGTTGACTGAGCTGACTTGGTCGCCACACAACCATGGATGCTTGTCCCTGGGTTTTCAGTGGTATTTATCTCACCGGTCCCATCCAGTTAACCAGCCTCCCAAACAGACACCCACACCTGTGGACCAGCCTCCTGTTTTACCTCATTTATGGTTGGCTTTCCCGTTCACAGTTCCAACAAGACCTTTTAAAGCCACGCCCTTCCTTTGGTCAGCTTGCTCTGATGGTCATTTGACAAATGAGAACCTTTACAATGGTCCATAAATGTCTGCCTCCACCTTTCGCTGTTACACGGCTGTGTGATTCCTGCTGTTCCTCTCATATGGTAGGCACTTCTGCCCAGGCCACTGCAGATGAAGCCAAGTCCTGCCAAAACATTCTCATGCCAAAATCTGCATGGTAAATGTTCCTCCTTCATGTCCTCATAGGGGCTTTTTATAACATCCCCTCCTCCAGCTGAAGGAGCCCTGCATTGCCAGATTGAGCACTATCGGAAGCAGTATGAACACCAAAGAGGCAAAACTAGAATGAGTGCTTGAGATGGATGCTTTAGACTCTATTCAGAGCTTTCAGTATAGACAAGTGTAGTAATGGGGGTGGGGCACGGGAGGATGAACACACTTCATATCCAAATCATGACTTCTAAAAACTATTCTTTACAAAAAAGGAATAAGGACACCTTGAAGCAACAGTTGACCGTAGAGCTGGGGCAGGAAAAAAATATGTCAAGGGCCTGTAGTATCCTTTATAACTAAGTTATTGCCGGAGATAGTGATGTACACCTGTAATCCCAGGAAGCTGGCCATTCAAGCCAAACCTAGTGAACTTTATCTCTAAACAAACAAATAAATAAAAGATGCTCAGAACCCAGTTGGAAGGCGGTCTTACCAGCAAAATAATGGACAATTTGAAGTAAAAGTAATTCATTGCCGGGCAGTGGTGGCACACACCTTTAAACCCAGCAACTCAGGAGGCAGAGACAAGCAGATGAGGCCAGCCTGGTCTAGGAAGAGAACCCTGTCTTGAAATTTTAAAAACATTCATGAGGTTAACAATGTGGCTCAGTGGGTAAATGCACTTGTCTTGGTCCTGGAGCCCACAGAAGAATGAAAGAACTGAGTCAGATAGTTATCTTCTGACCCCCACATGTGCATGCACTAGAGGGCACACACACGGACACATCATAGAAATAAGCACACAGCAACGTAACATCTTTCTTAAAAAATGGATGAAAACGTTTGGCTGTTGAGACAAAAATATTTTTATTTTTGTGTTGTTCTTACCCAGGATACCTGAGCCAAGTCACGAAGAGATGCTTGCTAGATACCTCACACTGAATGTTCCACAGCCGGTCTCGGCCTTCAGACAGATATAGAGAAACTGTTGCCAACTGAAAGGGCTGAAGGAAGTTTGGCCACTAAAGCTCTAGAGGACCCTGAAGGAGAGCCCTGTGTTCCAAGGGACCTGACTGGAGCAGATGATGTTGCAATTAGGATTAGATAGTCATGACGCAGAGGTGGTTGCAGATTGGCACAATGCCTCCACTTGGCTGGAGAATTAGGCCAGGTCCTTGCTTGGCCCGGCATTGGTTCCAGTGTTGACACGGTTGTCTATGCAGTTCCGCCCAATGCCATCTATGTGTCCTCCATTTACTCAGTGAGGACTGGTCATCACCTCAACTGTGTGTCATTTGAAGTTGTTGTTGTTGTTTTTAAATCTGGGCTTGCATTGTGTTTCTGGAGTTGAAGGTGGATCCCTGGAACCCTGTGTTAACATTGCTCTGGAGGCAGCCCAGAGGGCAGGTCCCCTGGGTCATAGAGCCATTCCTACTGTCTGGACTTTCATGTGATGGTGTTCCAGTCAGTTGTGTAGATCCCAAACCATGCACACAGCGCACTTTCTAAAGCAAAGCCACAGAGTGTGATTTGTAGTGTGCATTAGTATAGTTAGGGGTGCAGCAGCTAGTGTCTCTCAGGCTAAAGGGTTGGAATGCAGGAGGAAGCGACCTTAGACGCAATCCTCCACATTCTCTTATATACTAACTAAAGCAGCTGGCCTTGCAGGAGAACAACCTTACTACAATATGACAAGCATGTCAAGGTCACAGGTGCTGCTAAAATGACTGTGATTTTATTGATCGATTGATTTTTTTTTCATCCCTTCCTTCCCTCCTTCCTCATTTTTCCTACATCCAGAATGAAGGGAGATACTAGACTTTCCATAGAGGCTACTGGATAATGATAGAAACTTTTCGGTGGAGTTCACAAACCTGCTGAGTTCTAGCCTCGGGCTGTGGCTGGTTTATGCAGTGCTGATAAGAAGGTACCTACACTGAGCCTGTGGAGCAGAGGCGATGTAGACTTAAAGTGGGACATAGGCTACGGGTAGCCCCATTGTAACAGAATAAGCAACTTTAAGCAAGAGGGTGGATGTGAACTGGCTTCTGCAGAGAAAGCCAGCTGGACACCATGGTGGTCCTGATGGGCAAGAAACTGATGATAATCCTGAGTAGTCTGGCAGGACTAAGACACGCTGCGAAGAGCAACTGACTGGCAGAGAGAGGCTGGTGGTTTATAAGGCTCGGTGAGTGGGCATTGTTCCTGACGAGTTCAGCCTATTTCACCCTAAATGCCCAACCTAGTCAAGCATAGTGGTTGCCAGTCTGGGAAAGACTGCAAATCTCCCTTCACGTTTCCTCACCTGAAACCCCCGGACTGAGGGTGCATCTGTTGTTAGCAGTCTTCATCCTGACCTGGTTAAAATGCAAGTCCCCTTGAGAAAACATTGACAAGTTGAGAATCCTGTATCTACAATGTTTAAGGCTAGAAATACTTCAGATTTTGTTAGATTTGGGGCTGTCTACATATGCATAATGAAATATCTTGAGAGATGGGACCTAAATCATAACACAAAGCTCACTTCCATCTCACATGTATGCACACAACCTAGGGGGTGATTCTGTATAGTGTTTTGGGTGAAGTTGCTCACCCAAAATATAAAGTCTTGTGGAATTTTTCCTCTAGTAACATCATTGTGATACTCAAAAGGTTTGGGATTTGGTGCTGGAGAGAAGGTTTAACCAGCAAAGTGCCTGCTATACAAGCATGAAAATCTGAGTTTTAATTCCTAGAACCCACATAAAAGTCAGGAATGATGGCATGTAGCTGTAAGCCCAGCACCAGGGAAGTGGAGGCAGATAGGCTCCTGGAGTTCATTGGTCAGCCAGCCTGGCCAAAGTGATGAGTGTCAGGTTCAGGGGAGACCTCCTAAAATAACAATGGAGAACAACTGAGGAAAGACACTCAACCATGACCTCTTATTACCACATGCACACATAAGTACCTGCACCTTCATATACATGTGCATATCTGTACAATAGCGGGTGTGTATCTCACACACACCACATAGATAGGTAGACAGACAGACAGACAGACAGATGATAAAACCCAGGGGGTAGTGGCTCACTTATAAGCCCAGTCCTGAAGAGGCAGAGCTAGGAGGATCCCTGAAGCCTGCTAGCCAGCAAGCCTAGCTAAATTGGTAAGCTCCAAATTCAGTGAGAGACTCGCAAAATATGGGCTGAAGAGTAATTGAGGAGCAACGCCTGATGTCAACATCCTCCCCCCCACCCCACACACGGGGGGGGGGGAGAGAAAAAAAAAGAGAGAGAGAAATTTTGAAGAATTCAGGGTTTCAGAGTTTAGATTAATGGATTTCCAACATTTTATTTACCCTTTGACCTGAATGATTTTATCTATATTTTTAAAGGGTATTAAGGAGAGTTTAATTAACTTAGTGAGCTCCCATCCCCACCCCGCCAGATGGGCAGAATAAAAAAGGCACTTATTGACAGACTAACAGAAATTTTCCATTTTTGTGCCCTTTTTGACTGTGCTGTGCCATATTCGCCCCTCCCCCACACAACTCTCTGGATGGAGGACACTGAGTCACTCTGTAAGGGTGATGAGGGCAAAATGGAATCACAAAGGGATGTCCCTAAGGAGTGTATGTACAAGGGATCCAGGGCAGCCAGATGAACTCTAGCATGCTTATCCACATATCTGGAGTCCCAGAGACACCCTTAGGTGAGACCGCAGCAATCCTTGTGAGCTCCTTGTATTAAATTAAGACGTCAAAACCCCATTATTTTTTACCCTGCTCTTCCTTTCAACTGATGAAAAGTCCTCACGCCCTGTCAAGTTCCCTGAGTGATAGTGGGGACAACCCCATGTACCTTGAAGATGTTTATAAACATTATCCCAAGACTGAAAGATATTGGCTGTATTGCCTTCTAGTTCATTTCCTATGCATTTGTTACCTGTCTGCAATCCCACACAGTAAACATGGGTGTGTGCTTGGGCATCCTGCTTTGAAGAGAAGCCAAACAAAATGAAAGAGCAGAGGTTGTGTTGTGTATTTCTACAGTGAGAGAAAGTCCTGGAAGAACATGCACCAAACTGTGAGATTAAAGAAGGCCCAAAGAAGAGTTTTTGCTCTTTACTGACTCCTGAACTCATTGGAAGATGTCTGCTCCCGGTAAAGGAAACATCAATTGTTTACATTAGCGTGCAAAGTAATGGGTTTCATTTTAAAGAACAACTTATTCATGTCACTTGGTGAGGACGGTGGAGACTTTACTTAGTGGAGCTTTGTTAGTGTGATGAGAACAGGAACCATCTATCTACCAGAGGGTGTCAGAGGGGAGGAGGGCTCCAGCCACGCTGGGAAGCTAGGCTAGCCTGACCTGGCAGGACTTTTTTCTCCTAAAATTTCATACACTTGTAAGAGGTGTTGGGGTCACTCTCACCCCCCATGACCCTCTTACCTGCCTTTTGGCTCCTTCTCTTTGTCTTCTTTCCAAGAAGTCCCCCTGGTACTTTCATGTCCTTTTTTGTTTGTTTTGTGACGGAGTTTAGTGACAGTTGTTTGCATGAGGATGGTTTTAGGGTTATTTACTGGCCACAGGTAGCTTACCAGCATTACACTCCTGCCCAAGCCACCATCAGCTTGACAGGATTTTTGCTCCGAGTGAACTGGACAAGGACAGAGAGGGGAGTACCTGACCAGGCTAGTCAGCAGGGACTCAGAAACTGATTCAAGTTTTGGTTAGAGTTTCCTCTAACTGCTGTGACAAATGACCACAGGCAGCATAACAGCTTGATTTGAAATGGTCTCCTTGGCAACCAAGGTACTCACAAGGCTGCATTTTTACTTTGGGGGCTTTAGAGGAGAATTCATTTCCTTGGCTTTTCCAACGTCAAGAGGCCATGCAACAACTAGGTACAGAACCTTCTCCATCTTCTGAGACCGCATTCCACTCTTCTGGTGACTGCTTTCATCAACACACCCGCTCCTCTAACTGTCCTCCTCCCTCCTCCCCTTGTAAGGAGGTCGTAGTGACACCAAGCACACCTCGGTGACCCAGGACAGTCTCTCAGTCCCAAAGTCTTTACCTCAACCACTTGCAATGTCCCCTTTCCACGTAAGATGACATATTAACAGAAGCAGAAAATCGGAAGTGAGTGTGATCCCTTTTCCTTTTACATTTAATTTAGAAGCAGGCAGATCTCTGAGTCCAAGTCCAGCCTGATGCACAGAGTGAGTTCCAGGGCAGTCAGAGCTATGCAGACAGAGAAACACTGCCCGACCCCCCCCCCACACACACCCAACAAAACAAAACAAAACCCAAACAAGATATTTAAAAATTGTTAGGCCTGTGCCACCACACCTGGTTGATTTCATTATTAAATTATTCTTTTATTATTACGTGTGTAGGTACATACATGCCACCACATTAGTGTGGAGATCAGAGGACAGCTTTGCGAAGCTGGTTCTGTCATTCCACCTTTGCGTGAGTTCTGGGCATTGAGGTGTCGTAAAGCTTATGGGGCACTGCTCACTCACTGAGCTGTCCCACTGACTCTTGTCATTCTTTTTTACCATGATTAATGTGCACCTTTTAAAATAACAATAAAAAGTCTTTTATTGGGGGCTGGAGAGATGGCTCAGTGGTTAAGAGCACTGACTGCTCTTCCAGAGGTCCTGAGTTCAATTCCCAGCAACCACATGGTGGTTCACAACCATCTGTAATGGGATTTAATGCCCTCTTCTGGTGTGTCTGAAGGCAGCAGCACTGTACTGACATAAAATAAATAAATCTTAAAAAAAAAAAAACAACTTTTATCACAAAACTCCTCATCACTGAAAATTCCTTTCGAGCATCACTTTTTTTCTTTTCTTTCTTTCTTTTTTTGGTTTTCTCTTTTCTTTTATTTCTTTCTTTCTTTCTTTTTTTTTTTCCGAAACAGGGTTTCTCTGTGTAGTCGTGGCTGTCCTGGAACTCACTCTGTAGACCAGGCTGGCCTCAAACTCAGAAATCCACCTGCCTCTGCCTCCCAAGTGCTGGGATTAAAGGCGTGTGCCACCACTGCCCGGCTGGGGGCATCACTTTTAACAATGTCTAATCTTTCACTATAGAAAGATTATTCTTTCTATAATAAGAAAGCTCCAAGCTTTCTTAGCTTGGAGCATATAAGTCGTTTTATACTCCCAGGATCTAAAATGATGACTTTCATGATGAGTTCCTTTGGAAAGGTGGTGACTAAGTCTGAAAGGGGTTGTTAGGAAAGGAACTTTGTGAGTTCAGGTGCTGACTGCCTCAAATTATCCTTTACGGTGCGGCCTTGGTTTCTTGTCTGCAGAAAAGGAAGTCCTCACGGCAAAGCGCCAGGCCATGGGTTTTATTTTTTATCTTTTTGGTTTCTCGAGACAGGGTTTCTCTGTGTAGCCCTGGCTGTCCTGGAACTCACTCTATAGACCAGGCTGGCCTGAAACTTAGAAATCTGCCTGCCTCTGCCTCCCGAGTGCTGGAATTAAAGGCGTGCGCCACCACTGCCTGGGTTTTATTTTTATTCATGTTTTTGTGTAGTGTGCATGTGGCACGTGTGCACGAGTGTGTGCAAAGATGGAAGGAAGCTGTTGAGTGTCCTTCTCTATCACACTTCATTATCTCGAGGCAGTTTCTCACTAAGCCTGGAACTAAGCTGGCAGCCAGAAAGCCCCATAATCCTCCTTCACCCATCCATCCCTACAGCCCCAGGAGAAGGGCGCTGACAGACATCCAGACACTGGGGATCGGAATGCAGGTCTTCATGCTTGCACAGGAGGCACTTTGACTCGATGAGTTATCTCTCCATCCCTTGATTTTTATTACCTATATCTTTTTTTAAATTTTTATTGCTTAGTGTGTGTCTCCATAGAGATCATGTAGACCCCCCTGGAACTGTAGCTATAGACAGTTGTGAGCAGCCATGTGGATGCTGGGTCCTCTGGAAGGACAGGCAGTGCTCTTAACCACTGAGTCCTCCCTCCAGCCTTCGTATTATTTATTTCTGTAGCTTAGAATACAAAAGTGTCAGGTTCCATGATGGCCTCTTCAGACATTCCTGGCTCTCATTTTGTTCCCCTCCCCCACTGTCTCCCACGTGTTCCATCTAGCTGGTCTCTTTTCTTCCTTCTTCCTTTGTGGGTTCCCAGTACACTATGCCCCTACTCTCTCTGCTTCCCACTGCCCTTAAGATCTTATCTCAGGCTGTGGAAGTGCTCAGTGGGAAAGGGCACTTACCCTCAAGCCTGGCCACCTGAGTTTGACCCCTGAACACACACAGTGGAAAAGAACTGGCTCCTGAAAGGTGTCCTCTGACCTCCGACACAAATGCTGTGGCACATGCCCCACCCTACCCCACTATATGAAATAAATAAAAATGAAAAAAAATACCAAATCTCTTCTCCCTCACTCCTGATTTCCCTTCTAGCTCTGTGATCTACAAACACGTGCTTAAGCACACAAACATTCAAATTTTAGTCTCTTCGTGTGAAAGAAAAGACATGGTATTGCCTGTTCCTAAACCATAATTATTTCTTTCTTTCTTTTTTTTTCTTTTTTTCTGAGACAGGGTTTCTCTGTGTAGCCCTGGCTGTCCTGGAGCTCACTCTGTAGACCAGGCTGGCCTCGAACTCAGAAATCCACCTGCCTCTGCCTCCCAAGTGCTGGGATTAAAGGCATGCGCCACCACTTCCTGGCCTTTCTTTTTTTTGACATAGTCTTATTACTTATGCAGCTTTGGCTGGCCTGGAAATGAAAGAGATCCATCTGCTTCTGCTTCCTGAATGCTGGGATTAAAAGTGTCTACCATCACACCTGGCTGAACTATAGATTTTTTAAAAACAGGTTCATTGAGATGTAGTTCATATATCATATAGTCTACTTAATTAAAGTAGAAACAATACTTTTAGCTTTGAGGGTTTGGTTTGGGGAGGTTTAGGAGGTTGTTTTTTGTTTAATTCAACTACGTAAGCTACAGAAACTCTCATCATGGTTACTCATCCTCTCCATATTTTTAGGCTAGGTATCTGTTTTGTCTAGTTTTTCTTTTGAAATAAGGTCTTCTATATTACAGGGGCTGGTCTTGAACTCCTCAGCTCAGGTATCGTGCCTCAGCCTCAAGACTATGGAAAATTACAGGTAGGGAATTCACATCCAACTCTTAAGGGAGGTTTTTAAGAAGAAACAATGTGAGGTAAAAGGCCTGTGAAACCTCTCCAGTGTTTTGAAAACAGACCTTATCAAGAACGGGTGAATGGGGGCTCTAGACTTGACCCCTAGCACCAGGGAAAAAAATAGACAGAAAATGCCGTAAGATCTACAAAATGTATTTGGTTTGGTTTTGGGAAAGTTTTAGAGTTTGGATAGAATTGGAGTCTAGAAGAGAGGTCGGTAAGGAGGCACTGGATGATCTGATTCGGGGCATCTTCTTGCATCCTCTTTTCTATGACTCTGATCACACTCACTTATAAATGGCACACAGAGTAAAGAAAAGTCAATCCTGGGCTCTCCCTGCCCTCCTACCTATTTGTGCAGAACTACCTGCTTGGTCTTTCACAAACCCAAGCCAGATTCCTTCAGTTAGACTGCTAGGGTACCACCTCATGTCAACTGTTGCCAAGCTGGCCATATAAAGAAAAGAGGGGGGGGGGACAAAAACAGTGGGTCCTTGCCAATATTGTGGGGTACCCATCCTACTTTGCAACAAGCCATAAAAACACCTTCCGTTTGGCTGTGGGAGGGCTGGCTATAGGTTTCAGGGTTGAGCCAATGGAGTATCAGCCAAATCCAGAGCATGTTGCGCCAGAGCCATGTGTGGGAGAATCCCCAAGCAGTCACAGGTGTGGGATCAGGTTATGAGACATGGGTGTGGGCTAGGTGGTGAAGGATGAGAGGCAAGAACAGGGAGTGTGGGTGGGGCCAGAGGTGGGCCAGAGTGGAGGAGGCAAAGAATGGGGCTCTGCCAGGGCTTGGACATAGTCCTCAGATCAATGGCAGTGGCTTAGAATACTTTACAGATCGTAGTCTCCTTTGAGAATCTGACACATGCAGAGGAAAAAGAGCATACGTGCTCAAACTAGCTACAATTTCTGCACAGTGTCGGGAGCTTTCTAGAACTAAGAAAGCCTATCCAAGGGTTAGGATTACAACTTGCTGGTCTAGACAAGTTAATAGAACATTTTGATGGGGGGAAAAAACCTTACAGCAGAATTAAGATCTTAAGAACTTGTTGAATAAGAGACAGAGTGGGGCTGGCATGTTTGAAATCAAGGGCAAAGTCCATTTGTTCTCTAATTGTTCTATTTTAATTCAGTTTTTTATTTTTTTATTTTTTTATTTTATGTGTTTTGGTGTTTTGACTACATGTGTGTCCCTAGAACTGGCATTAACAGACAGTTGTGAGCTGCCATTTGGGTGCTGGGAATTGAACAGCAGCCAGTGATCTTAACCCCTGAGCTGTCTCTCTTTCCAGCCTGTAGTTCTTGTTTTTTGAAGATGTTTGAGTGTGTACAAAGTTGCAAACATGTGGGCTTTTTGTTTATAACAAGGTCTTGCTATGAAACTCAGGCTGGCTTCAAACTCTTGATTCTCCTACCTTGGCACCTCCAGGGAACTGGCATTACAGTGCCAGAGTCAGCATACGCAGATATTTGGCTTAGTTCATTAATTGTCAGCCAGTGGTCCTTTCTTTCCATGGATGATCATGTCCTTGGGAACCCATGGGTTTTTGTTATTTGTTGGTTTTTTACAGAACTACTTGAGAATACACTGTGGAAATTAAAACAGTTCATCCTTCAACACTTGAAATTCTTAAAATCAAAGGGCTTTCCTTGTTAACCCCAATATAAAGCTCATGTGCTTCAAGTTAACATTAAAGCATTAGTATTACATAATATACACCCCATATTAAAGTTACCCCAGTGAGTGTCCTATTAGCTGTATTATCCCTCTGTCACACACACACACACACACAGAGAGAGAGAGAGAGAGAGACAGAGAGACAGAGAGACAGAGAGACAGAGAGACAGAGAGAGAGCTTTTGCTTTTTTGTTGTCTTTTGTTTTTGAAACAGAGGCTACATAACCCACACTGGCCTGAAACACATCACAGAACCTAAGCTATGCTCCTGCCTTAACCCCCCAACTGTTAGGAAAACAGTCATGCACTACCCTGCCTGGCTTGACCCATTTATTTATTTTAGATATTCTTTGCTGATTTTGAATGATAAAGGCAGTAGAAATGGTGTGTCTGGTTTCCTAAGCTTCTGAGCACTAAAATGTGTATGGTTTGTTTTATTTTTGATTTTGGACAGGTCTCACTCCATAGTGCAGATAGACTGGCGTCAAACTCATGCTGATTTACCTGTCTTAACCTCCCAAGTACCAGGGTTACCGAAATGCATCACCACACCTGACTGCATTCCCCCACAAAAAAGTAAACAAAACAAGATCTTACTAAGGAGTTCAGGATGGCTTTGAACCCACAATCCACTCCTCAGGTAGGATTGTACTGTAGCCTCAGCAGTGGCTCTCAGTCTCCTTTAATCTAGAGCAGCACCTCAACTTTTCTTTTTGCTGTGACACTGTTATTTTATTTATTTATTTATTTATTTTAGCAGTGTGGATTAGATGTTTTGCTGTACTGCCCCTCAGTTTGGCCGTGTCTGATTGGATGCAGGTTGAACTTTTTTGACAGTACTGTTATGAGTGGTGTGTCCTTTCTCAGTGCATCACGCAGAAGGTCAGTTGGTCCATGCATAATATGACCTTCAGGGTTCCCTTTGTAAACAGTATGGTAACTGTGGGGCAGTAGCACCATGTTGACTGAAGACCTCCAGCATGGCAGACACTAAGCGACCTGGTGGTGAGCACCCAGTCCTAGCCATGCTTTCACATTGTTTTCACAGGAAGGGGACAGATGGTAAACCAGGAGAGAACTCATGTCAAGCTGCAGTTTTATGAAGGACATGGACGAGTCACCGAGATATCAACTTCAGAGAAAGTGGCCTTTAAGGTGAGACTTGAAAATGAAAGCCAGCCATTTATGGGGTGGCAGAGGTACCCCCTGGCTAAGCTCAGAGAGCAGAAGGAACTGAAAGATGGAACATGTTCTGCTCTTAGGGAAGGAAAGGTGGTAGAGTTTAATAACAGCATGAATGACCAAGCCAGCTCAGTCAGTCAACAGGTTCTCCAGCACAGGAGTGAGGATTAAAAAGAAAAAAAGACAATTAGACAACACTACAGCAGGACCCAGCCAGTTCTGAGGCTGAGGAGGGTTTATTTTTGCCCAATCAACTTTTTTACCATTTTAATTGCATGCAAGTAATAAGGTCAGTTCTAGGTCAAGGAACAAGCAAGGCATTAAACAAAGTCTGAGGTCACTCCCATGAACCCGAACACTGTTTCTAAGGGGTCATCAGGATGACCAAGATATCTGAGCCTACTTCCCAGTCCTAGCCCAAAGTCATATTCATGCCTGAAGCCTACTTCTTTCTTCTAGCCTAAAATCACATTTCCCCTGAACTTACTTCCCTGTCCTAGCCTAAAATTATATTCCTACCTGAACTTACTTCCTTGTCATGGCCCAGTGTCAGATTCCTGCCAAGCAGCCCCAAAAGCTCCACACATGAACATGTAGTATTTTAATATTGAGCAATCCCAATTTACATGGTTTAAGTCTCTGCATAGCTCTGGGAAGTAGGTGCTGGGTTGGTGCTACAAAATCTGAAGCACAGAGTCGTTGGGTCATTGGCTCAAATCTGCATCACTTGTAAGCTACAGAATTGGAACTTGAACCTGGATAGTTAGGTTTATGAAGAAAGGGAGAAAATGGTCTCATCTAGAAAACAGTGAGGGGAAAAATTTAGAGTCAGAGCAACCTGGGCTGAGAGAGGAGATCCTTGTTGATACAGAACATGGACAGGACAACAAGATAGCCAGGGATCCCAGGAGATGAAAGAGAGAAGACTGTTTAAGGTTTGTCTGTTCAACTAGTCCTTAAGTCATACCCAACCCCTAGCCTCTCTTTCTAGGCAGAAACTGCTCACTCCCCAGCTTTTCCACCTTCCAAACCAAAAAAAAAAAGGATATTTACAGTCTCAAAGTATGACCCACACATTACCAGTTCAATACAAATGGGGGTAAAAACAGTAACTTTATGGAGCAACTACCTGGTGGATTCTGGTTTAACCAAGTGGCTCAACAGATGACTCAGTGGGCTCTCAGGGAGAAATCTGGACAGGGAATTGGAAGGATAGGGTAGGTCTAGGACTAGCCTGCTTCTCCATGGAGGTTCTCCGCCTCTTGGGGTTGAGGGAGGTGTGATCTGTGGATGGCAGGGTGAGGTCCAGTGAAGAGAAGGGGTGAGGAAGGGGGACAGTTTGAGGTGACGGTTCATGGGTTTAAAAGCAAGTCAGCCCAGGACCAGTAGTGGGCTGGTCGTGGGAGGTCGTGGTGGGTGGACACGAGGTGACTGGACTGTGGGTTTATGCTAAAAGCGGCGCCAGTCAAGGGCAAAGACTCCAGGGGGGTGTCCTGCAGGTGGGCAGGCAGATCACCACACTATTTGGCGGGTGGAGGGGGGGGGGGAGGCGCCCGCCGGCCACAGTCCCCCTGCACTGTAGGGGGCGCTGTGGGCAGGGGCGGGCCAGGGCTGGGCGGCGGCCGCTCCTAGCGAGCACGGCCCCTTTTCCGGGTTTCCTCCGCCTCCTCCTCCTCCCTCTTCGCCGCCGCCGCCGCCGCCGCCGCTGCCCTTCTCCCGGCCGGTGGCTGCGGCTGCCGCTACCTCCACCACCGCCTCTGGGGGCCACGAGCCGAGCGGAGGCCATCGCGGAGCACAAGCCCCGCCGTCCCGTCGGCTGCCGAAGGCCCGGGGCCGGCTCGGCCGGCGCCTTCCGCGCCCCCGGCCCGAGCGTCCGTCCGCCCGCCCCCGCGGGCCCGGCCTGGCGCGGACGCCCGCCGCCGCCGCGCTCCTCCTCCTGC
>JADRCH010000063.1:9098415-9156984 GCA_019843965.1 Rhynchomys soricoides | reverse complement strand
GCGGGGGGCGGCCGGCGGCGGCGTTCCCCCCCGCCCGGGCCGCGGGCTTCCGCCCCCCGGTCCCGCCCGCCATGCCCGGCCCGGCCGCGGGCAGTCGGGCCCGGGTCTACGCCGAGGTGAACAGCCTGAGGAGCCGCGAGTACTGGGACTACGAAGCCCACGTCCCGAGCTGGGGGTAAAGCCGCCGCCGGCCGCCCCCCGCGCGAACCGCACCCGGCCGGCCGCTCGGCCTCGGGGCTGGCAGGGAGGCCCGGTCCCGGCCGCACGTGTCCCCGGCCTCTCCTGTCCGCCCGGCCCGGGTCCCCGGCTCAGTAGCCGGTGGGGAGAATCGTGGGGTCAGGGGTGGGGGCGGCCTTTCCTCCTTACACTTTGAGCTTCCTAAGGGATGGGATGGGAAGTCCATGGCTGTCCTCTTGAGCTGTTAAAATCTCTACCTTTTTACTTTCTGAAATAAGGCTGGGTGGGAGGAACATTTTGAACATGGGCAAATTCTCTAAAGCAGGCAGTGGCCCCCTGGAGGGTGTGAAATGGGAGGCAGGTGCTGTGGAGTCGCCGGCAGGCTAGCACCCCATTACCAGCAGGGGGGATGCTTTGCTCAGTCCCCTTAATGTGGCTCATAAGTCCTCATAACTGCCCCTTCCTCCCCTTGTTTAGAGTCAGGTTAGGAGCTCTGCAGAAAGAAGGGAGCCAAGCTTCAATGTGGCTTTCATTTAGAGAATGAGTTGAGGTGTGATGTTAGGAATGCTTCCAAATGCTTGATTATTTGGCGTTGGTGGATGGATGTGTAGGGGACATGGGCTTGCTTAATCCCAAATCCTGGCATTTATCTTTGTCTCTTGCCTTTCACAGTAATCAAGATGATTACCAACTGGTTCGAAAACTTGGTCGGGGCAAGTATAGCGAAGTATTTGAGGCCATTAACATCACCAACAATGAGAGGGTGGTTGTAAAAATTCTCAAGGTGAGTGTCCTACAGTGGCATGTAACCATTTCCCCCACAGGGCAAAAGGACCAGCTATTCCAGAATAAGGGACTCAAGCTCTTATGTGTCTCCTGCAGCACATACCTACCACATTTTTCCTGTGAACTTTTGAGAAAATGTGCAGGCTGGTCTTAACCTGGATAGGTCAGGAACACTTAAAGTTTAAATTCTGAATTTCTCAAACAAAGCTTGTGAGAGGGGCTGGATCTGATAAGGAGTAAAGAGGTATTCGAAAGAAAGAAAAGCGTTTGCATGGAGACTCTGTCGTGGTAGACTTCTCTCAGTCTTCATACTTACTCTCTGCTCCCAGTTACTCCAGAAAGAAGGTTGTCCAAAAACAAAACTGGAGTCTGCTCAGAGATAAGTTTAAAGCCAAAAATGCAGGACCACTCCCCCAGTTGATATTTTCATTTCATTTAGCAGTAAAGTTTCAGGTGGGCTGGCTATAGCAACCCAGCTGCTACAAGAGATTTGGGACATCAGAAGAGTACATTCTAGCCCCTGAAATAATAACTGGAAGAAAACTGTCTCGGTGGCAAGTCTAGCCCTTTCGATTTGATAATGATAGGGCTTTTGTTATCACTCAAATGAAGACATGATCTTAATGAGCGTGAAGAGTCAGCCAAGTTTCTGTACAGGTGATTGAAGATTAAATAGTGTTTTGTAGGTTGTACAAGAAAGTGATCCTTAGGACCTGAGTGGTTCTTCCTGGTTGTCAGGTCATTGAATGCATATGCCACCTTAGGATCTGGGCGGTTCTTCCACGTTGTCAGATCACTTAACATGTATGTGTGTCACTAGTGAAAGGCAGAGTGCTGGAGAGTGGTAGTACTTCACCTGATTTTCACAGTGTCCAGTGAACAAAAATGTGGGACTGAAAAGCTTGTGCCTAGGGCAGTCCTCATTTAATTGTAGTGTAGATTTTAGCATTGTATAAATCATCTTTCAGAAAAATGGCTGCTGCTAATGCTCCTTCCCATCCTAGCCTAGTGAGAATGGAGCAGAATTGCTGCAGAGACAGGTGATGCTATCGCTGCTGCCCAGGACCCTGGGGTGAGAAGTAAGGAATGATGTGGAAGGTAGGGAGCTCGGCCCCACTAAGCATGAGTTGTCCATAGGAGGTCTGTAGGTATGGGAGGGTGTGCTTTAAGCAGAGAAATGTCTCCTTCAGGGGACTTGCTGGAGGAAACCATACAATTTCATTACTTACATAAACGTGTTTTGAATAGAAGTTACTTGAAACATTTTCTTTTAAAGAATAAGCAAAACAAGCATAGTTAGGAATAGCCATGTTCTGTTGCTGTACATTTGGAGGATTGAATTTGCCAAGTCTAAAGCAGTATCAGGGAAATGTCTAAATGTCTGTGCAATAGCATTTTGGGGCTAAGTGCAGGTTCCTGTGGAGTGTTTTGAAGGGAACAGTGCTCAGGTGTGTGTATGAGTCCCAGTGTGTTTAGGGAAGCATAATATTATTAATTTTCTATTGTTCTTGTGAAGAACTTCCGAGGTTAGTTGCTTGATAGTTTTTCCTCTGCTCTAAAGAGTCTTTGCATATATATCCACATCCGTATGGAAGCTGCTTCGAATTAATTATTTTTACCATTAGCAGACCTAGGCACAAAGAAATGTACCTGACATTGCTCTGTTGAAATGGCCCTTCACCAGAACTCTTCTTTCCTGTTTCTTCATGCCTCTGAGTGTTAATTTCAGCACTGGGCTGTAGGATCTTAGCATTGAACACAGAGTAAGTTTCAGGGTTCAAGCATGAGATTTGGGAGACCTTTTTGATGCTCTAGTTCATGAGGTGTTTGGTTTTTCTCAGAGGGCAGTCTGAACCAACTTATACTCCGTTGTCAAAGCCCTGTGGCATTTCTGTGTAGGTTTTATTTATATTTGAAAGATAGAGTAAGAAACCACTAATTGATATTGTGATTTTGTTTTTATAATGGATTTGAAGTATTATTTTTCAAAAAGAACAGACTATCCCAAGTTATGCTTATTACTCAAATAAGTTGGCTATGACTAATACCTACTATTGTGATATTTTGTCAGGAAATTAAGCCCTTAGCAGTGCCAGCTGTTCAGTTTGGGGCAGTCTGGGAAGGGTTTGCTTTTCATATAAGCCTGCAGGAGGACTAGTGTACACATGGTGACTGAGACATAGGGTGCAGGCACTCAGTGGCACTTTCTATCAGTCTTTGTCATTTTGTCACAATTGAGTACATAGTGATGAAGGGCTTTTATTTCATTTAACTTGCATGTAAGATTTCTAAGTATTTCATTTGTCAAGGTATATTGAGGCTATTGGAGGGCTTTACAAATTTAAAAAGCTGCTAGTGAAAGTTTTGTGTTTTTTTTTTTTAAATAAGGTAATACTCTTATTAAAGATTTCTTTAATGTGTCTGTGTGAATAAGTGAACATGTGTGCAGGTCTGAGTTTAAATATTAAAACTTTCTAATGACTAGAGACGTCGTGTCTTTTCTCTTTTGGGGGTGTGTCGGAAACTGTATTAATTGTAGAAAGGGAAATGATTTTTTTTTTTTAAGGGTTTGTTTATGCAGCAAGGTAGAAGGTTACTTCAGTGTCAAAAGTTTCATCTTGATTGTAAGCTGCCAGTTCTTTAGTTCTTTTGTAGTACTTCGAAAGGTGTACCCAGAAGTAAAATAAAAGCAATAGTGAACATGGCTTGTGTGCATGGATCGCAGCGCATCCTGGGGTCCTTGAGAGCTTTCAATTAAACTGCTGTTTCCTAAGTACGTGTCGAGAGCAATACTGTTTATTTAAAAAACCAAGTGTTTTGAACCAGTGCTGCAGTGGCTTAGAAATTCTCCTCTAAGGCTCCTGTATGAGCATTATTTTATTATAAACAGCTTGGCTGTCCGTTGCTTTCCTCTCAATTCTTGATTAAGGCAATGGTGGCAGTAAAATTTGTCTTAAACACGTCTAGCATTCATAGTTTGTTTGTTTTTAATGCATTGGCAGGACTAGGGTGGTTGCTCACTGGTAGAGCACCAGCTAGCAAGCTTGAGGCCCTGGGTCTAGTCCTTACCCTTACCCACATCGAAACACGGCAAAATAGAATAAAATTTAAGGTTCTTAAAGGGAAGATTGGCATTGATTACAGCTCTTTATTAGTGATTTAGTGCTTGGCTGATGGCCTTTGTTATATCCAAATGATTGGGTCTTCATAAGATGGGATGCTCCCTCCTCTGGGCCCTCTCTGTCTGAGGGTAGGTCTCTTACCCTTCATTTAAGCATATGTACCAATACATCTTCATAAAGAGGCATTTTAATAAAAGTTTCACTTATTTGTGAATTCTAGTTTTAGCAAATGTTTCATAGTGTAGTTATTAAAAGAGTATTGGAGTATTAGTAACATAAAGTGTAAGAAATTGTGACATGGACATGCATAGAGAGTTGAGCAGAATCACAGAATGTACTTGCTTAGAATCCATTAGAAGCACAGCAGACTGTGATTTCTTTGGGATCACAGAGTGAGTGCAGGCACTGTGAATAGGAATCTGTGTGTCACAGAGGAAATGGAGACATTAGATGGTTGACTTCTTGGTGATGCTGAATTGTCATGGAAGGGTAGAAGGGCCTTAAAGGGAACTGTCTCTGGAGTTACTTTTCTAAAGGGAATGGTTTGGAAGTTGGGCTTGATGCAGACTGAATTTGAGTTAAGTTCTGTTTCCCACAGAAGCATACTTTGCTGCTTTGCCCTTGATTTCAGGCATTGGTGGTTTTATCGTGTTTGGTTTTTACTTTTTAAAAGCTCTTTCTTGCTTGTTTTATTGTTTTCTTTGGTGATCAGGGGGAGAAGTATAGTTCATGTATGGGGTCAGGGATGACTTGCAGGTGTTGTTTTTTTTTCTCTCCTTCCATACTGTGGTCCCAAGATTGAACTGAGGTCGCTGACAGCTTGTGCTTTTACCTGCTAAGACATCTTGTTGATCCCTCACCAATTTCTTTAGAACAGTGGTTCTCAACCTTCCTAGTGCTGTGACCCTTTAATACAGTTCCTCATGTGTGGTGACCTCCAGCCATAACATTATTTCATTGCTACTTTATAACTATAATTTTGCTACTGTTATGAATCATAATGTAAGTATATCTGTGTTTTCTGATGGTCTTGATGACCCCTGTGAAAGGGTCATTTGACCCCCAGGTTGAGAACCACAGCTTTAGTCCTTTTTGACCTATACAGTTTCTCTAAGTCTCACAACAGTTACCAGATTTGGGGATGTTCAATCCCTTTAATACATTAGAGATAATCTGAGAGTGAATTGTGTGTGAAAAAATATACAGTGATAGAGAATGCCCATCCTTGTGTATGGCTCAAGGCTTTATGTGGCATTTACAATCTAGTTTATGGGTCTACTGTCTACCATTTCATAATCTAAGTGTAGACTGTTAGCCATGTAAAAAACAGGGCAGAGGACTTGAGTTCTATCTACATTGTTCATTCCTATCCTTTGGCTCCTTTTTCCTCATCTGTAACACAGGATTATATGATATAAAGGTAGAAGGGTATGCAGCTGATACTGGTGTCGTAACCTGTAGTGTTTTTCTTTCCAGAGTATGCCCAAAGAGTAAACTGCCTGAAATTTAGATGTCAGGGCCAATACTTAGCTCTATGACATTAGATGCTGTGGGTAAACTGTAGGAAGAGAATTCATTTACCTCAGAAGATTAAATGTGCTTAATAAGCTTGGTGCTGAAAGCAATAGCATACAGTAATAACAGCATTACAGCTGAACTAATTGAACGATTTTAAAAGCAAAGCCAATAGTCAAAGAGCTTGTAACATTAACTTGGTGAGATTAAAAGGCTCTGCTCTATGCTTTGCAACCCCCCTTATTATGTGTATTGACTACTGCGTAAAAGCTGACCATCGTAGCCATGTTTAAACATGCAGTTTGTGGCATTAAATGAGTTCAGCTGTTAGGACCATACAGCCATCATCTGCATAGCTCTTTTTAACCTGTAAAACTAAATCTGTACCTATTAAATGATGGTTCCCCGATCTTCTATCTTCCCAGCACCTAGCAACCACCATTTATTTGTTGTTTGACTCTCAGGTGTCTCATAAATGAAATCATAAATCTGGCTTATGACTTAACATGCTGCCTATATGAATCTATAATCCCAGCACTTCAGAAGCTGAGATAGGGAATTACCTTAAGTTCAGGGCAAACCTAGGCTTCAGTATAAGACCCCGTTTCAAAGAAAACTGAAAAGGGAAAAATACTTTCCTTCCTTTTAGAGGATAAGTAATGGACTTTTATCTATTCGTTCATCAATGGCCAACGCCAAGCTGCTTCTACGTGGTCACTGTTGTGACCTGAGCTGTTTTGAATATGGGCATGCAGATACCTCTGTGAGACTATGTCTTGCTGCTTTTGGGTACAATTGGTGATTTATATGGTAATTTATCTCCTTACTCATATATATATATATATATATATATATAGCATCTTTAAGTTGCCCAGGCTGGTCTTGAACTGATGATTTGCCTCTGCCTTCTAAGTGCTGGAATTATAGGCCCGTGCCACCATTCCTGACTACTTTTCTTCTTTTGAGGAAGTTTTCACAGTAGCTGATCCATTTTGTAATGTCAACATGTGAGGATTCTTCTTTGTATCCTCATCAACATGTTTTTTCTGTTTTAATGTTCTTTTTTGAGACAAGGTCTCGACCGCTAGCTCAGGATGGCCTTGAGCTTGTAATTTCCCTTGTACCAGCCTCTCAACCACTAGGATTGCAGATATGTACCATAACACTAGCTAATTTTTCATTTTTATTTTTTAAATTAGTTTTCTTAATAGTTGTTGTTGTCATTGGGATTCTATACTTTGCCTTTGTATATTGTTTTTCCTTTAGTTTTGAGAATAATTCACCTCAAGGAATAGTGTAATTAAAATGATGAGACTTGAAAGATTAAGAGGAAAAGTTGCTGTGGAAAACATCGTGTAGGTAATATTTTTATGTAGGTCAAATGTAATGGTTTTCAAAGATGTATGCAAATGAGGAAGTTCATGTCAGCCTGGCTAAGCCTGTTCCCTCCTCTATCATTCTTCAGTCCTGGCACCCATTGTTGACTACAATTCTTTAGCACAAGTGATGGATGAACACCTTTGTTCAGCAGTCATTGGTTTGATAGTAGGATCAAAGTTTAAAAGTTGGTGGCTCTATTATTGTCTGTCTTGAATTTATCAATGTAGTTGGACTTGGCTATAAATTTTAAAAGGGCTTTGCTTTTGCTACTTTTTTTAGTGGTTTGAGGCCCTGATTCACATGCAGTTTGGTAAGCAAAAGTTGACAAGCTGAACTGCAGTTGCTACTGTCATTACTCTACAACACTGGTTTTAAAGGAGTGTCACTCTGGGCTGAGTAGGAAGATGATGGAGTTTGCCAACTTTTCTACAGTGTGTCACCAGCTTGTATTTTGTAGTGTTTTTTTTTTTAAAGATCTGGGCCATTTTGAACAAGGGTCTTCCAAATGACCAACACTGCCCTACACGTGCAGAAAACCTTCTGAACACTTTGCCCTTTTTTCATTTTATGAGTGTACATCTAAAACATTTTAAATGTTAAACAAGTTTTTATCGTTAAAACTTGGTGTTTTTCTTTGCTTTACATATTTTCTCAGCATACATGGTAGTAATGGCTCTGATCCCAGTGCTCTGCGGGCTGTGGCAGCAGGGTGGCCAGTTAACTCTTTTGCTGTTTTATCTACTTTTGAGTAAAAAAAAAAAAATTCAGTTTGGAAAACAGCTAAACTAATGCTGTTAGAATCTTTGAAACAGATAACCATCCGAATTAGATAAATGCCTGAGAGCCCTGGTAGCGTGCTTGGTGATTTCTAACTGGTGGCCTGTGGGACCATGCTCTATACAAGAGAGCCAAAGCATCTGTATTTCTGTAAAACTTGTAAAGCTTTTAAAGTTGTCTGATAAATCTTCTTGTCTTCACTGGTTCCATTAGTAGAATTAAAGGATCTCTTTTACTCTCCTAGCTCATAGTGTCTGGAATCTTCCTTAGGCTCAGAGCAGTACACGAAGGCAGATGGAGCTACTTGATGCCTTGTGCTTTGGAGGGGTTCTGTCCTGGGCTGTGGGTCACTTTCTTTTTTGAGTCTTCTTGGTATCTGGCAGCATCGAGGACTCCAGCTGCTGTGGGCTCCACTGGACCATTTCAGAGTTGCCCAGCTGTTCCCAGTCTGGTCTGGGTAGTTTTGGGGTATCAGAATGTGCTTTAGCTGCACTGTGAGTTCTCTTTAGACCTGATGAAAACAGCCAGTCTTTGTGGGTTCCAGGAGTTGCACTCCTGTGTTGCTGGGGAGCTAAGGAGCAACACAAGGCTGGAGAAAGTGGCAGTGGCAGAAAAGCAGCTTGTGTCCTGGGTGTCCCTGTGAGTGGGTGTGTCCTGGCTGTCCCTGTGAGTGGGTGTGTCCTGGCTGTCCCTGTGAGTGGGTGTGTCCTGGCTGTCCTTGTGAGAGGGTGCTATCAGGAGCAGGCAGGCTTCTTTGATTGAACATTAGCTTTATCCTCAGTTTTTCTCCCATAAGTAGACACACACACACACACACACACACACACACACACCAACCACATTTATGTAGACAAGTACATGTTTTCAGATGTGTGCACTTAAATAGTGTGCTTAACCTGTGTTTTATGACCTGTTTGAGATAAATCACAGTCATCCCTAAGTGCTTTAGTATTTTCCTTAAAATGGTGATTTCTCACATAGTTCTTCTATAATATCATGTTAAAGATAAGAATTAACATTAACACAATACTGTTATCTAGTCTGGTTTTATTTACATTTGCTAGTTCTTCACTCTTCACTGTAAGGAAAATCACAGCTCGTGAGTTACATTTGTTTTCTTTTTAAACTCTGAACTAGTCCATACCTTTCATGACATTGGCATATTTTAGAAGCTACTTGCCATTTATGTTTCCTTCCCTAACTGTTTTTTAATTGGGTTTTATGGTGCATGATTTCTCCCAAACATTGAGATCCATGATTACAGAAACCAAGTAAGTAAGATTCCTAGACGAGATGGGAAGAACATGGTAGCCAGATCTTTACTGGGAACCCCGGCACGCTGGAGAAGTGTTACGGCAGCTGGCTGTAAGCACACAGCTGTGTTTGCTCCCCAGATGGACACTGTTGCAGATGATAGTGTGCTCTCTCCAGTTTTTCTCCTCCTACCTTGTGTATGTGATGTGCAGGTATCCTGGAGAAGGCTAGAGGACAATGTCGTCTTGGTCTATCCCTCCACCTTACTCCTTTAAGACACTATTATCATTAAACCTAGAGCTCACTTTTTATTCTGCTAGACTGGCCAACCAGCAAGCTACAGTCATGCCTTCCTTGCTTTTTTCATAGGTACTGAGGGGTCTGAGTATAGGTCCTCACTCTTACACAGCTCCTGTCCAATAAGCCAATTCTCCAGCTAGGCCACCTTCCCTGCTCCTGTTCAGAGGCATGTTTCAGTGATCAACCTGCATTGTCATCTCTGAGCTTAAAAAGATTATATGTGTGTGTGTGTGTGTGTGTGTTGTATATGTGTTGAACAGGGAGAAAGAGCACACCATGCATAGGTCAGAGGACAAATTGTGAGAGTGGGTCTTTTTCTGACCTTGTGGGTTCTAGGGATTGAATTTGGGTCATCAGGCTTGATAGCAAGCACCCTTATTGAACCATCTTGCCACCTTCCCGCCCAAGGCTCTTTAGGTGTTGTCTTATCATTCCTGAAAGTCCGTGGGCCTCTCTTTACCTTGCTGTTATAACCTTGTTTTAACAATAAAATAGTCCATTTCCTTAGCTTAGTCTCTCCAATGACCCACTTGGGAGAAAAGCCCAGAGAAGAGGGTGCTGCAGGGCACTCAGGTTGCCAGGCCTGAGTCTTGCTTCAGTTAGCTGTGACCTTGCGTGAATACCTCCTCTGCTTCTGACCCTCCTGCTTAGACGCTTCATGGGGATCAATGGACTTCCTCCTCAGTCAGGTGAAGGTCAGAGAGTTAGCATGTATTGCACGCTCACTGATGTGTCTGTTGCTGTCCTAAGTGAGTTATAAATTGTATTAATTATGACACACTTGCCTTTTCAAAACTGCTTTTATTTGTTAACTTCAGACAGGAAATGTTACACATACTGGGAGTATTTCTAAGAACTTTAATTTTCCATCTTGTAGGTTGGTGCCTTAGCAGTTAGTAGTCACTGCTGGATGAGATCAGCTTTCTCCTTTGCTGAGCCAACAGCTTTCTCTCTCTAGGAATGAGATCTGTTGGGAGAGTTACTGGCTCTGAGCTGATTTGATTCTAAATATTAAGGAAGTAGGAGTGGCAATAGGAAATGGGAGCCAACAGCTTGGAAACAAATTTGTAACTTGATGTCAGTGAACTGGTTCTTGCCCCTAGTACACAATTACATATAACTCATGGAAGAGCAGGTGTCTGGCCATTTTCTTTCAGTTTTCCCATTTGTCCATGGTCTACAGCTGTTCAGAGCTATAACATATTTGGCAATAATCCAGTAAACATGCATTTATTTTTAAAATATTACATGAATGTTAAAGTTTGCTAAATGCCCTAGATGTAACTACTTAAAGAGATTGCCACATAAGCTATAAACTAAAATGTTTAACCTAAAAGATCAGTATCTGTAAGCTCACTTTCTTCTAATGGAAGCATATTTTTTTGGGGGGGGGGGGGGGTTCGAGACAGGGATTCTCTGTGTAGCCCTGGCTGTCCTGGAACTCACTCTGTAGACCAGGCTGGCCTCGAACTCAGAAATCCGCCTGCCTCTGCCTCCCGAGTGCTGGGATCAAAGGCGTGCGCCACCACTGCCCGGCCGGAAGCATATTTTTTAACACAACATAGTACACAGCAAACATCCATGCTGTTGCCTTAACACTGATTAAAGTTGTATTTATTATGTTAACTTCAAAAGGAGTCTCACTTCTGATTACTCTTGTGTATTTAAGCCAGTGAAGAAAAAGAAGATAAAACGAGAGGTTAAGATTCTGGAGAACCTTCGTGGTGGAACAAATATCATTAAGCTGATTGACACTGTAAAGGACCCTGTGGTAGGTTCCTGGTGGCTGGGGTGTGTGCTAGTGGATCGGGGTGGGCTAACACCCAGGACCTTGTGTGGTGCTGCATAATGAATGGGCTGATGGCGCTGGTAATTACCGCTGAGGGGTTTAAAAACCACATAATGGTCACACCCAGTGGGGAGCTAGCTATCACCTTTAAATGGAATCTAAATATGTACATAGAAAAATTCCACTGAAGATTTGTTCCCTGTTTCTTTGATTTAGCCCACAAAGATTTGCTAGATAGCTCCCAGAAGCCCTACTTCTGTTCTGTTTCTAAAAAGCTTCTCACTGCCAGTTTGCATTATCTTACCTCACTCTAGTGGCCTGATCTTAGAAATCCCTATGTTGATTCTAGTGTAGAGAGCTAAGCAGGTCTCAGACTACCAGTCCTTTGAAAAAGAAGCCTTACAGTTTCATAATGCTAGTCTTTAGTTCTGCATCCACCATAAGCACCTCACGCTGTATATGTGCAAATAAAACATCTACATATTTTTACAACTAAAATGGTTTTGTTAAACTGCTTCATTTGGGGCAAGATGGCTCAGTAGGTACAGGCACTTGTTACACAGACCTGATGACTAGAGTTTGATCCCTAAAAACCGTGTCAGGATAGAAAGAGCCTGCTCTACAGAGCTGTCCTCTGACACACGTGTACCAAGGCACGTGTAACAGACACACGTGTACATACATATACACAATAATAAAAATTTTGTAGAAATCATAAAATAATCTTAATTTTGACCTATCCTAGGGTACTGTTCACTTTGTTTCTTCTAAGGAAAAGCATGGCAGTAATTGATTGCCTAGGCTTTGATCCTTGAGATCACCTGCGTGGCATTTCTGTCCCCTTGCTACTGTCCACCTGCTGTCTGATTATCTCCCTGTCCCCAGGAGAGCTTCACATAAGCTTGTCTAGGAAGCAGGTCTTTGCTTCTGTATGCTGAGGACATCCTCCTCCTCTTGAGTGCCTGCTGTATGTAGGCTAGGTGCTGTGCTGAGTACTTAACTACATCACACCATTTAATCCCCATGACAATCCAGGGGATCATACTGCTGTTGTCAACATCATACTGTGAGGGAACAAAAATTGACAAACATTAATTGGCCCACCTGCACTATAATAATATAGGATGAGAAATTTTTTTCTTTTGGAACCTGGTCAAGCCTGAGAAGGAGTTTGTTATATATAAGTTTGTAACTGATTGTCATTAAATAATATATCCTATCCTGCTTAGTTCAGATTGATGGCTAGCCCAGAACTAGTTAATAATGTTCAGATTAAAATGGGTTTGTCCATTTGAGAATGTATATTCAGTGTGTGTATGTGTAAATGTTTGAGATAAAATGGGCATTGTTCACTTAAGGAACACACACACACACCATGTAATAAAAATGTAAATTTAGGGGTATAACTGAGTTGGTAGTGTCTGGTAGCATAAGTAGGCCTTGAGTATGATCCCTAGAACTGCATAAATTAGGCAAGGTGATGTGTGCTTATAATCCCAGCACACAGAAAATGGAAGCTAAATGGATGGTCAGAAATTCAAGGTCATTCTCAACTACATAGGGAATTTAAGGCCAACCTAAGCTAGACATCCTGTCTCGCTCTCGAACATACACACGCACACACAAGACTTCAAGAGATAGTATTAGGGACTAAACCTTGCATATAGTAGACAAATATGAGTCAGTACATGCTTTGTAAGGCTCCCTCCCCAACTGACTTAGTATTTGTTATGAGTTATGCAAAAAATTGAAGTAGGACTTGAGACTGGTTACAAGCACATGTTATTTTCCAGAGAACCTGAGTTTTATTCCCAGCACCCTTGTCAGGTAGCTAAGAGCTATCTGTCACTCCGGCTCTAGGGGGAATCAAACACTTGGCTTCTGTGGATAGCTGTACTCACCTGCACATAGTGAATACATACATATACACATAATTTAAAATACAAATTCTTCTTTTAAATTGTAGGTGGAAATGGAAAGGGAAGCCTCAGCCCCTGAACTTGAGAGGATTGGGCTTACCTGAGTCTATGGAAAGATCAGGTTCTTGATAAAAATGTTAGAATCATTGTCTTGGTGCTGCTAGAACTCAGCATTGCCCAGGTAGACCTGTGTGTGTGCTGTAGCCCACTTCCTAAGAACTTTGAGCTAAAGTTCTCAGCAGTAAAGATGTTTGAGATGAATTTTTATTTCTATAGCCCTAAAACCCCTCTTTTTCTTCCAGTTTTGAAACATTGTTTCTGCCAATTAGCATGATTTTATTTCACCTAAGTAAACCTGACATTTGAAGCTGTAGGTTTCTAAAGGAAGTATTGAACTGAACATTTACTGGTGTTGTTAAAGACTATGGTTTGGTGTGGAGAGAGTGCGTTATGTGCTGCGTGCTTTATGCGTGTGCGGATGTGTTTGGAAGCCAGAAGTCTTCTCAGTTAGGCTGAGTGCCTATTGAGCTTCTGGGATCTTCCTGTCTTCACACACTGGAGATTACAATCCCAGCTTTTGCAGAGTTGTGGGGATTTAGACTCAGGTCTTCTTGCTTTCTCAGCAAGTGCCCTTAACCACTGAGCCATCTCTCCAGCTATACTACTTTTTAAAAGTTTGATTACACTTGTGTACTTCTGAGCCCAGGTGGTCTTTTAGGAGCCTAAAAAGACAACAGATTCTGAAAACCTATATAAACTATCAGATGCATCTTGCTTGTTCAACCATGATGAAAGTGTGCAGCTCTTGTTACAGGTGGCAACTTGGGATATTGCTGAGAGTAAATCTTAATAAAATCACTGAGTTGCTCAGGGCTGCTGCTGAATCATTTGGGGAATAATCTTCCCTTTTAAAACTACACGTATACAGAGGTAAATAGTATATACTGTGCCCGCTGAGCATGACTGAACTTGAGCAGTATTCACCCTCATGCCAACCTATAACCCTGCCCCTTTTCCACCTCCCACTTTTCCCAGTTATTTTGAAGCAATCCAGACATTATAAATACTTCACATTTTAAATTAAAAAAAAAAAAAGGTTTTCAGGCCTGGAGAGATTGCTCAAAATATGAGTACTTGACGCTCTTCCTTAGGGCCTGAACTCAGATCCCAGTACTCATTTCAGTCAGCTCACAGCTGCCTAGTACTCCAGCTCCAGGGACTCCAGTACCTTCTTCTGGTCTCTTTGGGGATGGACACACAATAACAAATTTAGAAAAACAACAAGAAAACGTTGGCTGTCTCTGATTTGGGAATCCCCTTTTCATCTGTGAGGTTTGAGGGTGGGGCTCTGCAAATTGCATTTATTACTGTATGAGTATCTAAAAAAAAATCACTGTTCTCTCTTTCAGTCAAAGACACCAGCTTTGGTATTTGAGTATATCAATAATACAGATTTTAAGGTGTGTATGTTTCTTTCTGGCATGGGGCTAATGGGGGTGGGGAGGGTGGCTTGGGTACCATTCGGACCCTAAATCAAAGCCCTCATGGATATTGTTGGTGAGTCACATGACAACTTGGATCCCAAATAGTGGGGTTGGTTGGGGTTCTTGAATCTGGAGGAGTTATTCATTGCCCTTGACTTGCTTCCTCAAGGAGTTAGCTGCACTGTGTGTAACATGAGATGTGATGCTTTATCTGTAACACACTTGTTTTATACAGCAGTGTTAGTGGGTGTTGACTTTGATTTTCATGACATCTGCCATTGCTGAAAGGAAACGATAAGTGGAATGAGAACTTCTGTGTAAGGAATCATTGGGTTGAAGCTGCTAAATATGTTCATATACACTATAGCAATTGATGGCAAAACCTATTGAGAGTACTGTTGTCCTGGCATAAACATATTGTCTTATATTTGATAAGGATATACTATTTTAAACTGAGCGGTGGGTGGGTTGGTTGGTTGGTTGGTTGGTTTGTATCCATGGTTTTTGTATCCCTGGGTCTGTGTATCCCTGACATCCTAGAACTTGCTCTGTTGACCAGCTAAACTCAGAGATCCTCCTGCCTACAGAGTACTGAGATGTACTCAGTGTATGCCACTGTGCTCAGCTGAAGCATTCTTGTAAGAGAATGTTTTAAACATTGAATGATTTTTGAGACATTCTATCCCAGGCTTGCCTGGAATTCATCATAGCCTTTCTGCCTCGGTTTCCTGAGCACTAGGGTTACAAAATAAGCAGCCGTGTGCGGCTTTAAACTTGATTCATGGATTTGTTTTATTGTATTTCTTCATGGAGCCTAAAAACTTGAGCCTACTAATGAGGTTTCTGGTGTCAAGACATACAAAAAGAAAACCTTTTTTAGAATGCAGTTTGAAAACAATATTATAACAAAATAGTGGTGTTGGTTTCCAAGGGTCTGAGAGGACTTGTGGGTGATTACAACTCTCTGGCAATGAATCAGACACTTGTGAGTTGTTGAGGGAGAGGCTAGAGATGAAACCATCTTGTCAGATGCTGGTATCCAGCATTTATGTTGCAGATGAAATGAAAGAACCTTATTTGCACATGTGAGTTTTTTAGCTACTCTCTCAAAGGGTATCTCATGAAAACTAAAAGAATACATTTGCTTAAAATGAAGTAGTAAATTTTGGACCTTTCCTATATGTAACAAATGTTTTTATTATAACTCCTTTACAGGTAAAACCAGTGAGCAGCATTTTGCGTTTCTCAGAGGTGATATCTGCCAGGTTCTGTGGGGAGCTAACAAATTCTAATGTCCTGGGAAGTCTGTTTCTCTGGGATCTGAACCTTTAAAGGAGGTGTTCTGAAGATGTGGATATTCTTTTAAAGAATATCCTTATAAAGGATGTACTTTTTAAGAAGTGATGGGAATCAGTCATTCTTGAAGGTCCTTGATATTTGAGGACATCTTTTATCCTCCTTACTCATGTCTTCACTATAATTCTGTGTTGAATTCCTGATCTCTTCTGTTTTGAAGAGTTTGTTCCAGTGTCAGTACTGCTGCCATGCCTGTTTGATCTAAAGATTTCTCTTTCCTTTTTCTGGAAGTATTTAGGAATTTCTCTTCATTCCTAGTCTTCCTAATGTTCAAACATGTACCTTTTTCATCCTTTGTTCTGAATTCTTGCTGAGCTTTTTCCATCTGAAAGCTCATGGCTTTCCCTATTTTCAGTGTTCTTTGATTTCTTCCCCTTTCTTCTCACTGTCTCGAATATAATTCAAATGTTAGACTTTGTATTTTAGAAGTCCATTTCAGTCTCTGAATTTTTAAAAATAGTCATCTTTTCTCTTACACTTTATGTAATATCTGTTCCTCATAGAGATGGTTGCATCTTCTCCCCATGCCGTTCATCTGTTTTTCTTCACAATTTCTTTGTCTCCTTTAGTTGCCGCTACTGTGTTGGAGTAATGCTCTGAAAGGAAGTCACCTCCTGTTTTAAGAATACCTTGGCTGTTGGGTCTTATTGCTCTCCAGCTGAGTTCTGTAGGGTCTCATATAGATTTCAGTGATGCTGGTGTGCTAGCTCATAGCTGCTGCTTTCAGCTTGCTGTTTACTCTCTTTCAGACATAGCTGGGTCTGTCCATTTCTGGACTTTCCTTTGCTTCTTAGTTTGAAGCTGTCTGCTTATGGGCTCCTCACTGTTTGCCTGAATTTCCAGCTTTTTAAGTCCATGGTGTTCATGAACCTGCTTTCTGGCTCCAAACTATTGTTTCACTCCCAGTTCTGGAGTCCATCCCTACCGGGCCTATAACTTTAGAGAACCTTCAGGTGAGGCAGAGGGGTAGGAATCCCCTTTGAGCACTGAGCCATGCTATTTTGGTCAGCCTAAAAGAACACTAAATGTCAGGTAGCATGTGTGTTTTGGAAGGCTGAATGACAGCTTGTAAATGGTTTGTCTTCTAGATAGGATGACAGGTCACTGATTGGCAGTCTGTTCCTCTTATGTCCTTAAGGATTTTTTATTTTGCCGTGTGTGTGCCTTAATGGGAAGGTTTGGTTTTCCTTTTCATCATTTCCCTTTTACTGTAAGTGTATTAATACCTGGCTTTAAAGTACTATACAGAGAGTATTTGTCCTGACTGAATGTCAGGGTGAGGCATCAGTGACTTAGCTTATGTAGTTGCTCGGTGATGGGTGCTCACTTAGCACTTACTTCCCTAGCATGCACAGGACCCTGGTTCCATCACTAGTATACAACAAAACAAAAGCAGCAATGCAGTATACACTTGTTGAGAGATTTTTATTGGACCATTGGTAATCAGCTTTAATCTGTAAGTTTCCTTTCATTATGGAGATGTCTCATTTTGATACCTAGGTTATATTGCATCTGTGAAGTTAGTTTGTATAGTTTTTCTCACTGCTGTATCTAAACGTGTAGACATGGTGTATAAAATCTAGATGGCTCTCTTCCTGACTTCTTGTTTGTTAACGTTAGATGACAGGTTTTAAATTCAAAATGCAAATTTTGAATTTGTGGGCTATAGATTTCGCCCCAGACTTTGCACACAGTGGCCACTGTCAGCCCATTGCCCAGGTGGGCCAGTCAGTGTATCCATGTCTTGCTGTTCCATCCCATTGCTAGCTTCATCTTTTTGCTGAGTCATCTTAGTTAGTTGGACATTATCATACTTGGTTTTTGAATGTGCTGTTAGAGGAACCTGAGCATTTACCTGTGTAGGCACAGAATCCAAGACATTTAGTTATTTACACTGTAATCCATCTGCTATTATGTAACTATCCACAGTAACTATTGTCACCCATAATGTCTTTTAGAGCTATGTATTTGAGAGTATATGGTTCAGGATCAACTGGGCATTTCAAAAAAATCTTTATTTCTAATTTGATTGTACTTGTGCCAGAGAATATGATCTATCCGGGTTGTGCATCCCTAGTCTAAATATCTCAAATGTGGAGTGAACTACATCACCCACAAAGTACAAAAGGGAACCATATCATGAAAGTTTCTAAACTAAAGTCTTGAGTAAGCTTATGTGGTGGTACATGCCATTAATCTTACCACTTGGGAAGTAGAGACAGGTAGATCTCTGTGTTTGTTGCCATCCAGGACTACATAGTAAGACCCCGTCTCAAAAGAAAAGGTATGAACTTAGCTTTGTGGTCTGTGGCTATGAAACACCAATGGATTTTGGCCAGATGTTGTGGCTGGGGCCTCTAATCCCAGCACTCAAAAGGCAGAAGCCAAGAGGAGTTTGAGGTTAACTTGTGCTACATGAAACCCTGCTTAAAAATAAAGTCAACAATATCCCAAAAATAAAGCCATGAATGAATGTTATGGTTAGACTTGGGTCTAAGAACCAAGGTATTTCGTTATGCTGATGCAACGATTCTAAAAGCTGAAAATTACCTGACAGTATAAACACTTTGGGTCCTAAGTACCTCAGATACCCAGCCTGTGTAGTGCTGGCTTTTTGGAACCTTGTTGGTGTTCACTGATTCTAATGTGGGTCATGTTTTAACCATTACAGTTAGTTCTCTGTGACCTTAATCATTTTCCCCTGGTGTTTGATTTCATGGTAGAGGTGCTGGTTTGGTTAGTTCCTCCTTTAAAACCATGAGCTGTTTCCTGTATGTCAAAGTTAAATGGTAAAAAAACCATAGTACCCCTTAAAAAGACAAAACTTTTTGTTAAAATGGCAAAGTAGTCTCTATAAGAGTTAAGATTGACCACTTAACAGGGTACCTCTCAACTTGAAAGTTCTCAAGAGTTGGATATGGTGGCACACACCTATAATCCCAGTGCTTGAGAGACTGAAATAGAATAATTCTAAGTTCAAGGCCAACCTGGGCCTTGAGACATGTCAGTTTTCTGTGCATTAAGAAAGAATGTTATAAGGGCTGGAGAGATGGCTCAGTGGTTAAGAGCAGTCTGCTCTTCCAGGGGTCCTGAGTTCAATTCCCAGCAACCGGATGGTGGCTCACAACCATCTGCATTCATGCATAGGAGTAAGTGAGGCCCAGTGTGGCCATTCCTTGGGTGTCTGACTTTGCATAGGAGTCCTCAGGCCTGGATATCAAATTGCAGTCAGTGTCTTCTATTCTTTTCTTCAGACATTGTAGGATTTATTTAAAAGCCCAAGATAGATTCAACCAGGCTTCTTAGATTACTCCTGTAGTAGAACTGGTTTCAGGGAAATATGAGTGAGGTTGAAGCTTTGTAGCTGAATGGGAAATGAATGGAATGGGAAAGTGGGTTTTTTTCCTTACTACTTTCACTTTATTATATTTAGTGTACATGTACGGATATACTATACATGTTTCATAATATATGTGTGGAAATTGGACTTGTAGGAGTCAGTCCTTTGTCTATATGGATCCTAGGGATCTTACTCAGGTCATTGGGTGTGGCAGCAAGTCCCTTTACTTGTGAGCTCAGAATCTTCTGGGAAACATAGGCTTGGTTTGTTTTTGGTAAGTCTCTTTATGCAAATGTACAAACTGTTTACTTCCTGCTAGCATTCTGCAGTTGCTTGGTTAATATATTCTCCACATAGCTGGAGAGAAAGTGTGGTCTGTATAGAGTTTTTCGTTCTAATTTCCCATGGACTCTGTTAGTTCTTAAAAGATAGGTTCTGTTTTGTCCCACTGACTAGTAATTCCACAAGCAAGTGGGAAGGGGCTAGACCTGCTGCTGTATGTCCTGCTGTCTGAAGATTTGGTAGAGAAAATGGTTGCAGGTTACAGCTGTGCAGTGGATCCATGATGTATTCTATTTGGGAAGGAGGGGGAAGTTCAGAGATCCTGAATCACCATGGTAGTTAGTGCCCACCATCAGCTGAAGGCTCTATTTCCCTCCTCATATGTGCATAGCCAGGGACTCAGGCAGTGGGAACATGGAGCTCTAGGCAGGAGACAGGTTTATGCTCACAACAGTGAGGATTTACTTCTAGAACTCTAGATTGCTGCTAGTACCTGATGCTGATTCTAGAGTCTCAGTATGCTGTAAACACCTTAGAGCAGTGGTTCTGAACCTGTGTGTTGCAACCCATTTGGGTGTTGTATATCAGATATTTACAATTACAATTTATAACAGCATCATAAATACAGTTATGAAGTAGCAACAAAATAATTTTATAGTTGGGGTCATCACAACATGAGAAACTGCATTAAAGGGCTGCAGCATTAGCCAGGAAGGTTGAGAACCACTGCCTCAGAGGGAGATCATGGCATGGCCTAGGACTCAAAGAGGGGAGACTCCTGATTCTCTGTAGAAAGCTGATAGGATGGTTTCGGAGAGGAGCACTGGAAAGGCACAATGAAGGGCAGATACATGTTGGAGCCTGCGGTGGGGCTTGTAGCAACAACTATTAAAGGAAGCCAGGTTGCCTTGCAGAGGCCTTAATCAGAAGCCCAGGCAACCGGTTACGTGGTCCAGATGGAGCTTAAACTTCTCCCACCAAGAACTCCTGGGGAAAAAGAGGAGGTCACGGTGAATGGTGGCTAGCTGTTCAGGGCTTTGTAGTGGAATAAATCCAAGCACTGTTGTGTAGGTAATGTCTTTCGTATTCAGTAAAATTGGTAATGGTTCAAATAATCAGAAGTACTTTGTTGACAGCGCAAGGACTTTTTTTATTCCATAGGCCCTTTATAGTATGATTGATAGAGATAGTACATGATATGAGAGGAAAAGCCCTTATAGATTAAAGGTTCAATAGCCCATTGGTTTTCTAGCACTCTGAGAGTTTGTGAATTTGGCTTTTTTCCTGGGCCATTTATTGACCGAATGGTTTAGTTTAACACAGCCTGTACAATTGATCTGTCTCACCCAAGGTGGTATCTAAAGCTTAGACCTGTACATCCTGGTTGCAAGTTGTGACCCAAGTACTAGATAAGAAACCTGCTTTGAAGCACAAGACTGGGAAGACCTTGGGTTAGGAAGCTTAAAGTCCCTGGCAGAAGTGGTGAGTGAGTATACTTGTGTACAGTTTACCTGGGTTGAGGCCCTAGCAACACAGCAGCTTGTGGGCCTGAGCCAGCAGCTGTCTTGAGGCCAGTAGAACTATATATTCCTACTAAGCTGGATGGGCAAGTTGGTCTTCCCCAAAGGCCAAAAGGGTGTGGAGGTGGCCTTTTCTTGTACAGCTGTGCTGGGAACACTTTTTATTAGTTTCATGGTCAGTTTTGCCAATAAGCGGTTTTATTTTCCTCTTTATAGAATCACAGTGTAGATCCATTCTGTACTCCTTGAAGGGGATGTGACGTGTGAGTCTTGTAATAGAGTAAAAGTTTCAAGCTATTCCAACTAACTTTATTTGTAAAAAGTGCTACCTAGATTGGCAGGAAAGGCGACTTCCCTGAAATTGATTATCAAAGGTGATGCATGGTGCCTGACTGGGCTTAGGGTACTTTAATGATCCTGGTACTCTTCTCCAAGAAACTGAAAAATATCTCAAACTCCCATGAGGTGGATCTGTGGATTATCAGTAATGAAAATTTCCATGAGTATGTTACCCTGGCTTGTGGTCGTGTTTGACACTGCTGTCTTTTTATTTCTTAAATGCTCTATTTTATTAATCCTTTTTTAAGAAATCAGGTATTGACTGTGAATTTTTTTTTTCCAGCTTGGAATTGCTTGGTGGAGAACAGAGTGTAGATTTTTGGAAAGTCTCACTTTTCTTCTGTTTCTTTTACAAAATGTTTTATTTCCCTACCACTACTCCAAATCCCCTGGAACTCCCCTAGAGGAGTTCTCTAGGTGTGCAGTGTGCGGGCGGGCTCAGCTCCCTGTGGTAGAATATGTGCAGTTTAACAACTGGGACCTCACATCAGTGTGGCCGTGGTTACTGAAATTGAAACACTTCATTGAAGTGTTTCTCTCCCAGAGCTCCTTCCTTTAACCCCTCTCTATTGAAGGTGGAAATGTTGGAGTCCTCATCTTTGCCATTCCAGGCCAGGTTGTGAACTCTTGGGTGTCCATAACTTAAGCACTAAGTTTGGGGGGGGGGGAGCCATTGTTTAGAATATCAGAATACAGTCAAACTAAATTAACTTTCTGCTTTCTGAAATCTGTTTCAGCAACTCTACCAGATCCTGACTGACTTTGATATCCGGTTTTATATGTATGAACTACTTAAAGTAAGTGGCATTTGTTGCTGGTGCTTTCCCCCCCCAGGCTTGTTCTTTTGAGATTTTAAACATATGGAGAATTCAAGCAGAATATTTCTTAATAGAGAACTTAGTGAGACTTAAGTTCTGATGAGAATCCTGTTGTAAGACCTCACAGATTTTCAATAAAACTTGGAAAGTTGGCTAAACAAGGGGTGCACGGCCATTATACAAAGTTCATAACCCCTTGTGTGTGGCTCTTGGCAGTGGAGTTGTTTGTATGGTTTGGTTTGGTTTGGGTTTTTTTTGTTTTTTAAGATTTATTTATACAAGTTCACTGTAGTTGTCTTCAGACACACCAGAAGAGGGCATTGGATCCCATCACAGATGGTTATGAGCCACCATATGGTTGCTGGGAATCAAACTCAGGACCTCTGGGAAAGCAGTCAGTGCTCTTAACCTCTGAGCCACCTCTCCAGCCCCTTAAAAACTTTTTTTAAAATGGCTTTTCATTGTTCATAATTTCATGAGTTGGCTTGGTAACCTTTTTTTTTTTTTTTTTTTCCTGACTTAGACAAGATAGTCTGGGCTGGGCTCATTCATTTACCTGTGTGATGTGGGCTGGAGTTGCTGGAATAGTTGAGGTCCTGTCTTCTAAGTAAGAGAATGGGAACCTCAGTGTGCAGCCTGCCAGAGTCAGTCCTGTAGTTGACCCTCAACTTCAGTGGATACCAAATGTTTGTTTGTTGGTTTTTTGGGGGTTGGGAGGTGTGGTTGGTTGTTTTAGTTTTTCAAGGCAGGGTTTTTCTCCTGGAACTCCCTCTGTAGACCGGGTTCCAGGGTATTCTCAAACTCAGAGATCTCCCTGTCACCACCTTCACCTCCTGAGTGCCGAGATCAAAGCCAGTTGCCACCACCTGGCAGTTACTATTTCATGATGGGAAAGTCATGAAAAGGCACGTATACATAATTGGCAGCCATCTTTTTTTTTTTCAAACTGTCTCTTAACATCTCTTTCTTGTATGAGAATATCTGCCTCTTACCTCAAGCACTGACTAGTTTGAGCAAGGGGGAAGTGATGGGTGAACCTTCTAAGTGACTTACAAATACCAAGTGCTATAAAAATTGAAGCATTATCAATTAATGGATGAATGTTTTCGTTTGTCTTGATGAACACTACAGTAAAGCACTGTGAACTGGCCTTGTGTACCTGTTAGGATAATGGATCACTAAGAACATAACAACAACTGTGAACTCCCCCAGAAGTGCATCATAAACATAGAATTGGACAGCATGGTGCCACATAACTTTAATGCCAGCACTTGTGAGGTAGAGGCAGGCGGATCTCTTGAGTTCAGTGCCTGTGAACCTCAATTAAGAAATTGCCAAGATGGAGTTTGTATGGGAACTGAAAAACATTGCTCAAACAAAATACGAGGTTGAAGCAAGGCTGGACTTGGGGAGTGGAAGTTTGCAGATCTGGCTTTCTGAAATTAATGTTTTCCTTGGAATTGTACTTGAGTGATCTGCCTGTCACCGGAGCCAGAATGCTAGGCTTGGGAGTCATTAGTATCTGTTGAGCTTTGTGTTCGTGAGGGTAGACTGCTTGACATGGCCCACCTTTGCTATAGAGGTGTGCACACTGAAGAAGTGTGCTGTGCTGTGAATACTAAGCTGTCCCTTTCCTAGAGGTCTTCCCAGAAATTCCGTGCACCATGAGACCCACTGGCCTCTTCTCACCAGGGCTCATTTACATCAGTTTTTGAGTCTTATATTTTTTAGCTAGCACAATCTAGATAAGACAAAAAGTAGTGCATCTGCACTCAGTGCTGGTGACCATACTGTTGTCCAGTGAAGGCAGTGGTTTATCTCTTCCTGCTAAAGAGGCAAAGAATCCCAGTAGACATTTGAAAATAGATCTTTCATGTCTATGAGCAGAAGCTGTAGCAGATACTAAAACTGAAGTACCCCTTGGGAAATATACAGGCACGTTAGTGACCCCTGGCTAGTGGACCCTGCCAAGAACTAATTGCTGTTTGGGGTTTTTGTTTTTGTTTTTTTGACTCAGCCCTTAGTTCCATGGTGTATTTTTCACACCCCAGGTATTGTCTAAATTAGATCTTTGACAAAGACTAGATAAAATGGAAGGAATCAACATTTTCTCTTAGAAAACAGGAAATATTTAACCTTGCTGAAAATGTAGAAGAAACAGGCTGAAGGCTATGGGTGACTGCTCATCCCTCAGGCTTTATGTGATCTGATTCAGATTTGGGGGAGTGTGCCCTCATGGACCCTAGTTTCATAAGACAGCTGCAGAGATGGGTTTGGGTAGGAACTATGAAATTCTGGGTAAACAAATACCAGATGAAAGAAGGCACAAGAGCACATTGGAATCTTGCTATATCTATTGTAAAGCAGAACAAAAAAAAAAAAATGAAAATAGAACATAAGTAAAGTAAATCAATCTTAACTTTCCATGGTATTAGATTGTAAAGCCTCCAGTCAGATGTCCTTAGATCTAGATGGTAGCTATTTAAATTAAGCAAAACTAAGAATTCTGTTATCTTTATGACACTGGTCATATACCAAGTGCTTAGTGGCCTTGCACAGCTGTTGACAAGCTGTTACTATAGATTGTTAACTTTGCTGCAGAAATGGTGTACAAGTCTGGTAGAGGAATTATGGATGTCCAGAAAGTGCCCCTAGGCTTCTTCCCTCCAGTATTTCCTCCTTTGGAGATTATGTCACCTTGTCCTTAGGTTCTGTATTGCCTATTCTCCAGACTAAAAGCATCAAACTTTGTTGTTGCTATAGATCAGGAGAGCATATTTTTGGCATGCTGATCATCCTCTGTGTAAATACACCTCCAGCATAAAGATGCTTAGGATGGTGTGTGTCCCTTTTAGTCTGTTGCCATTTCCCAACCAGGGGGGACTTGTTCTCTAGAGTTACTTTTGGTTGTAGCTGGAGTGACTCAACCGACACTAGTAGGTAGGAGTCAGGTGTTCTGATAACATTCTTTTACTACAGGATAAGCTCCCACATGAAGAATGTTCTGGCCTCTTGAAGCTTTCCAGTGCTTTTTAAGCCAAAGGTTCTAACTTTGGGTTCACAAAGATGTTCGTGTGTGTGTGTGTGTGTGTGTGTGTGTGTGTGTGTGTGTGTGTTTTATGGAAGAAAAGCTGGATGTGGTAAGCATGCCTGTAATCCCAACACTCAGGTGTCTGAGCCAGGCTGGGTACACAAAGAATAGAGAGTAACCTGACTGAGCTGTGTAACATTAAAAGGAAAAAGGCATATTAATACAGATTTAAAGACAAAAAATTTAAATGAGCATTTCTTCAAAGGCAACATAAATATAGACTGACCATAAACACATGACAAAAAATTTGTTTCGTCATTGATAAGGAAATAGAAATCAGAAACACATTAAAATACTACTTTAACCCACCCAAATAGCTGATACTTTAAAAAGGAAGTGGCGTGTTAGCCAGTGTGTAGAGAAACTGGAACCATCATGTGTCAGACTTGAGAAAACAGGCAGTCCCTTAGAAAGTGTAAAGCTCTCATACAGCAGAGCACTTCTGCTCCTAAAAATCTACTCAAGATAAATGGATGCATATCCTCCCAAAAGATTTCCACATGATTCTTCATTGTAGCATGTTCTCAACGGCCAAAAGTAGAAACAACCCCAGTGCAACAAACTAATAAGTTCATAAAATTACTCAATTTCAAAAACAGTGAAAAAAAGACAAAGGACCATGCCATTAGGAAAGTCCAGCTGGAAAAAAGTCTCTAAATCAGATAGCAGATCCATCAGTGGCTGGAAGTCACTTGGCATGGGACTTAGGTCCTGAGAAATCTAAAGTGTGGTAGCAATGTTTACAGGGTTTTCAATTTACTAAAGATCATGGATTTTCAACACATAAAAGCCCTTCATGTTGATTCTATTATAGGAAATAATTTTCTCTCAGAATTGTAATGTTGGTTCTTAAAATCTAAGTGGCTCAGATTTTATATTTAAGTAAAATGTAAATGCTTCTTAATCTAGAAAACTCACATGCTTAAGTCTGCCTCGTTAAAAGATATATTAGGATGCTACTCTTCAAGTCCCACACTCTGACTTCTCATTCCCTCCTTTTTAAAGCAACCTTCAGCATCTACTGATTGCCACTTGTAGTGTCCACGGAGAGCATTTTTTTCTCTTAAAGGCAGTAAGCTGCCCTTCTTGAGACTCTAATCAAGTTAAAGTGTCAGAAATAACAAGAGTGTGTTTGCATTGGGGGCGGTAAAGGGTTTGCTTACATTTCTCTGTGCTTTCTTACCTACTAGGCTCTGGATTACTGCCACAGCAAGGGAATCATGCACAGGGATGTGAAACCTCACAATGTCATGATAGATCACCAACAAAAAAAGGTACCAATCCAGCCAGGTAGCACCAAACCTTTGCTGAAGGCTTAGGGAAGACCTAAACATTGTCCAGTAGCATTGTGGTATCAGTAGGCACGATGCTGTCTGTGCTGTCTATAGACCGTGCTGATTCCTTCAGTAGGCGGCATTACTGTGACTTCTCTGATCTCCTGTATTAGTTCCTACCAGGAAAGTTCATGGTGACCATGACTATAGTCACTGGTTTTATTGTTAGTTTTAGTGTTCAAAGGGCTTTAGAGCAGTGTGCAATGCTTCTGCCTGGAGGGGGCATACACATGTCCTTCAGGACTGCCTGGAGCTTGTGTTAAGAGCTGTGAGTGATGGGGGAATGTGTTCTGTATGTAAGTAGCATGTAGGCAGAAATAAGGGTGAGCTCTGATGATCTAGAGAGAGTAAAAGACCAGGGTAACTTAAAGGGGAAAACTCAGAAACATTTCAAGTACTCTACTCCAGAAATGATTTCATCTGCTGCAATTTTTGAAGTGTAGTCTTCATGGGTACCCTATATTTGGTCAAATACCTGTTGTAGATATGTGCTCGCCACAAACATGGGCATATCCAAGTGCACCTTTCACGCTCTTTTGTCTTGTCTTTCTCATAGCTCCGACTGATTGATTGGGGTCTGGCAGAGTTCTATCATCCTGCTCAGGAGTACAATGTTCGAGTGGCCTCGAGGTACTTCAAGGGACCAGAGCTCCTTGTGGACTATCAGGTGAACATGTCAGTGAAGCTGCTCTGTGCTACTTTTATATTTTCTTAGAGATTTTCCTGGTTTGCCATGTAGTCGATTTGGATACATACAAAACCTAGTTTACTGTTCTACTCTGTAAAGTTTTTTCTCAGCTACATTAAAATTATTTTTTATTATGTACGTGTATGCTCACTTGTGCCACAGCCCACATGTGAGGGTTAGAAGACAGCTTGCAGGAGTTTGTTCTCTCGGCTATGCTGGATCTTGGCATAAGGATTAGGTTGTTGGGGTTGGCAGCCTTGGACACTTAGTCTGCCAGCTGAGCCTCTTGCTGCCTTTTTTTTTTTTTTTCAAGCAAAGACTAACTTTTAGTTATAAAATAACTGCAGAAAGGCTGGAATGAAGTTTGCCTGATGTGTATAAGACCCTAGTGCTTACCTTCAGAAGTCAGATAAGTATTAGAAATTAGATCAGTACAAAGGGTTTCTAACCATCCTTGACTAATCAACCATCCTTCCTGCCTTCAGATGTATGATTACAGCTTGGATATGTGGAGCTTGGGCTGTATGTTAGCGAGCATGATATTCCGAAAGGAGCCGTTCTTCCATGGGCAGGACAACTATGACCAGGTGAGCAGATTTGGTAGCTGTTATGTCACAAATGCTAGAGAAATGGCATATGAGCCATGAGTGTCACTCACTATATATGGGCTACCATGTGAGCTGATGAGTTGTTCAGAATTATCTCTGTGAGATCCTGTAGCATGCAGACATTTGCTGCCTGTGCTGAACCTTCAAGATGGGCCTAAGAAGTAAGGTACCTCTTTGTTGCAGTAAATCTCCAATCCCAATAAACCCGTGCAAAAACCACACAACTCGATTACAATATTTATAAGCTGCACACAGATTTACCACTACACTACTCTCTTCCCCAGCTATGAGATCCTTACTACTTGCAACTTCTCCTGGCCACGTGGTTCTGCCCCATCTTCCTTCCACCTCCTCTTCCTCTGTTCCCCCTTCCTAAAACTCCAGCCCCACCTTTCCCTTCCACTGCTCAATCACAGGTTCTAGCCTTTATTTGACCAGTTAAAATGGGGAGAAAGTTCACATGAAATCTCCTGAGTACCTATCTACTCCTTTTGGGGGCAGTCCTTCTTGAGGAAGCAGAATTAACGTCAAAATACAAACAGCACAGGGGCAACCCATATTTCCCCCTTTTTGTCCAATTAAATGGCCCTGGTTTTTGGTTTGTTTTTTTTTTTCCCTGATATAAATTGAGCACAACTATTACAATTATGTAATTTATAAAGTATAAGATATACTTAATACCCAGTCTGTCATACATGTTAATTTAGATACAGCACTCTACCATCTATCCTAACTTAAAAGGCTTACAATTTTATATCTGAATTATGTCTTGGTTTTAGCTTGTATACCACCTGGAAATCATCCTCTCAAATCTTTATCATCTCTTAGTGTTAAACAGCTTGAGGTGACTGAGACTAGAACCAGTCTTCAAACCCATCATCATGTGTCCTTTTCCTACACAGTGTTTTTGTCTGTAGATGAATTGAGGCAATTTTTGCCTAGTGGTTATCTCGCCATGACTGGAGCAAGTCTATTGATGTTTAATTTTTTTTTTTTCTTCTTTGAACCAAGAAAGGGGTGTAGTCAGGAGCGGACTTGTTTCTAGTCAAGTGATCTTTAATAATGAAATCTCCTTTAAATGTTGTATTCTGTGAACCCCTGACCCCTTTGAAGACTGTCTATGTAAGGTATATCTGAACTGGTGTACCTGTTGCACCTATACCTATTCTTAGTCATTTCTGTTTGAGTAAATTAAAACCACTTTATTATAATTAAATCAGAATATGATAACTTGTGTTCCTTAGTCATCTTAAACAGTGTGTAATGGCAGTTACTAGAGGGACTGGGTCCAAGCCTTGTATTCTTAGAAGAGTTGCACAATGCCTATCAAAGAGTAACAATACTAATTTTAAATCTTGTATAGCCGGGCAGTGGTGGTGCACACCCTTAATCCCAGCACTTGGGAGGCAGAGGCAGGCAGATTTCTGAGTTCGAGGACAGCCAGGGCTACACAGAGAAACCCTTTCTCGAAAAACCAAAAAAAAAAAAAAAAAAAAAAAAAATCTTCTATCAATGTAAGAAATTTACATCAATGAAAACCTTAAATCTGTATCAATCTATAAATTGTATACCATTGTAAAATTATAACTTCAATTTGCACTAATTATAAAAATTTCTGCCAGTGTAAGATGTGTCTCTGTAATGTTTTGTGTAAGAGTAAATTTGATAACCTACCCCTGTGAAAACCCACAACACCTCTTTGTCGAACAGAATCAGATTCTAGTCGTTAGATTACAATGTCCCCAAAGATGTTAGCATCTAAATTACGTTAACCCTTTAAAAGCAGTTTAGAAACTTGGATTCATGTGAGACTTGTGTCCTTAAGTCGTTTTGTTTATCCTAGTCTCTGTTAAGTTCCTAAAGATCTGAGTGACATGGAATCTCCTGATTCTCAGGTCCGGCTCTGTGTTCTCCAAGACTCAAGGGAAGCTCTGTGCTTGGTGGTTTGCTCAGTTTGTTTTGTGTTTCAGCTTGTTCGAATTGCCAAGGTTCTGGGGACAGATGAACTATATGGGTATCTGAAGAAGTACCACATAGACCTAGATCCACACTTCAATGATATCCTGGGACAGTAAGTAAAAAAGAGAAGGGGTGGGGGATGGGGAGGAAGGAAGGTTGCACCTTGCTCTGTTTCAGAAGTTGGGAGGTTAGACAAAATCCAGTTTCTTTCCCTCTTCTAACATCATGGTTAAAGCAAGGTCTCACTTGATATGTAGACTAGAGCTGGTCTCCAACTCACAGAGGTCTACCTGCTTCAGCCTTCTAAGTGCTAGGACTCCTACTTATCAATAGAAAATGGAAAATAAGCCATTTGTGAACATGGATATCTAATCACAACACCAGGGAGGCCGAGGCAGGAGGATCATTGAATTTGAAGCCAGCCTGGCAATCATGAGATCCTGTGGAAGCAAATAAAAGACAAAATCATAACATTACGGGGGGTGGGGGGGTGTTTATTTGGTTAAAGCATGTGCTTAATTTTTTAAATTATTTCTTTCTGGTTTATATGTAAGTGTGTTTTATCTGTGTGCATGTATATATACCATGTGTGTACTGGTGTTTGCAGAGTCAAGGGTCCTCTGAAACTGGAGTTAGAGATGGTTAAGAGCCACCATGTGGTTGTCAGAAATTGAACTCAGAACCTCTGGTGCTCTTAACCACCGAGCCATCTCCCCAGGCCTAAATATACTTATTTTGATGTCAAGTTCTGGAAAACTCTTTAAGAAATGAATAGCTTATTTTCTGAAGTAAGTTTTACAGTAAATATTAAGACATACTGAATTTTCAGGTTTGGTGTAGATTTGTATGGTTTAGAGATTGGCTGGTTTGTTTGTTTGACAAGGTCTTACTGCATAGCCCTGACTGGCCTAAACCTAGTGCTAGGATTATAGATGTACACCACCATGCCCAGCTTCATTGCAGTATGCTAAAATGTTTGCCTGATGGCCTTCACACATTGTCCTATGAAACCATTTGTTTCTAAAGCCAACTCTCTAAATCTGCCTACCTACCCATCATTGCTTAGTCACCACCAGACTGTACTTACAGTTGGTGAAAAGACTGGATCATAATAATCCAGAAAGACTGGACCATTTCTCACTCAGATGTAGAAGTTTTAAACAGATTCTGCTTATCTAATGATTGAGCAGTTTTGTGTCAGTACACCATGGTTATAACTGGGTGTGACAGGTTCTGGAAGTGCCGGCCTATATGAAGTGGGTACCAGTAAGAATGAGCTTCAGGTGCTTCACACAGTGCACTGTTCCAGGGGTCGTTGATGTTGGGTCTAGTAGAGGAGAATTTCTCGTGTTGTGTAGTTTCAGAATAGTAACGATCCACTGTTCTTCTTAGACATTCACGGAAGCGCTGGGAAAACTTTATCCATAGTGAGAACAGACACCTTGTCAGCCCGGAGGCCCTAGATCTTCTTGACAAGCTCCTGCGGTACGACCATCAACAGAGATTGACCGCCAAAGAGGCCATGGAGCACCCATACTTCTGTGAGTTGTTTGGTTTTGTTTAAGAATTATATGTGTAAAAGTACACTGTTGCTGTCTTCATACACACCAGAAGAGGGTGTCAGATGATACCATTACAGAAGGTTGTGAGCCATGTGCTTGCTGGGAATTTAAGTTAGGACCTCTGGAAGAGCAGTCGGTGCTCTTAACCAATGAGCCATCTCTCCAGCCCTGTGAGTTATTAAAAGACAAAACTTTCACCCTTTATCTTCAAGATCAGTCAGAACTCTAGATATTTGGCTTCAAATTTTATGTATTCTATATCATTGAGGCCACTTTATAGGTGTTTTTTCTTAGTTCCCAAAGGTGTTTGCTTATTCACTGGTAGTAGAACCAACCTCTGAGGCCAGGCTGTCTACCCATTCCCATTACCCTGAGCTCATAGACTGAAGCTATCGAAGATTTTTTTTTTTTCTTGTTAAAAAAAAAGTAATTAAAAGTAGTTAGATCACTCTACTGTCTTTCTAAAGGAAGCAGTGTGTGAATAAGAGGGCTCTGAGGCGAGGGAGCAGGCAGGTGTGACAGCTGGACTCTTGACATCTCCCACAGAGCAAGTGTGTACTCCTGGACCTGCTTATGGTTTGAGTGCAGTAGTTCTCCCCATTGAGATCTCATGTACACTTTAACCCTTGTGCTTAGTCAGGTCATGGGAGAGGCTGGGAAAGGATGGGATTGGGTAGTGGCTTGACTCTTGGTTTTTCCAGACAGGGTTTCTCTGTGTAGCCCTGGCTGTCCTGGAACTCACTCTGTAGACCAGACTGGCCTCGAACTCAGAAATCCACCTGCCTCTGCCTCCTAAGTGCAGAGATTAAAGGCGTGCACCACCACTGCCCATTGTGACTTGACTTTTAGTTCACTCTGAATCAAGATGAACTCTGTCCTGTAAGGTTTCAGTGTGTTGTTTGACTACGTGTGTTTTTTTTCCTTTTTACCTCTGAAGTTTCAATAATTCCTAATAATATTAACTAATATGAAGAATATATTTCTGTGGTTTCAAACTTATGGCAAAAGTTTAAGGTGACAAAAAATGTAAAGGGTCTTCTCTTCCAGTCTTCTGTGCCTTAGACAACATTCAGTTGTCTGCTTTCCAATTTCCAACACAGTGCTGCTTTTACCCTGTGAGATAGGGCACTTTAAGGATACTGGTATAGCCCAGAGTGGTGGTACACACCTTTAAATCAGCCACTCCGGAAGTAGTCAGATCTTTGAGACCAGCTTAGGATACATAATAAGACTCTGGTTTTGTTTTGTTTTTTCTTTTTTAAAAAATAGCCAGGTGTGCTGATGACTACCTTAAAGAGGAGGCAGGTGGATCCCTGCCAGCCTGGACTACAGAGTGAGTTCCAGGATAGCCAGCCAGGGCTACACACAGAAACCCTGACTCAAAAAAAAAAACCTAAAACAAACAAACAAAACCAATAAAATAGAGAGCAACACTAGTGTAAACTCATGAGACGTGCATATGCGTAAGGATTGCACATTTGAGGCCATCTAAGGTATATAGTGAGATTCTGTCTCAGAAATAATAACAAAAACAACCTGACGAATGTTTCACATAATCCATTATTTGATTATTATCTAAACAAACTGCATGTTTCACTGCTCCTTAAAGTTGATAAACTGCCACTGGCTCTTTTACTCATCTTTTCATAACATGCTTATCATTGTATGTGCTTTAAAGAATTTAGGGTTTGATGTTTGTACTGAAAGAAGAAATTGGTATAAATTTGAACAGTGGTAAGTTAGGGTTTCTGTGCTTTTCAGCAGTTGGGTCTATATTCTAAGGAAGAATTACCTAGAAAAAAAATTCCCCAGTGGACATGAGACCACCCTGGCTGAACTAGAGGATCAGGTGAAGAAGAGTGAGAGTTCAGGGCTAATCTGAGCTCCTTGTAAAACTTCATCCCAAAATCCAATGTTCAGTAGGAGTTGAGGCAGTGATGTAGTGGTAGACTGATTACCTAGCATGTATGAAACTATGGGTTCTAGACCCTGCTTTGGGGGGGTGGGGGGGGAGATGAGGAATTTTTTCCTGATCCTATCCTGGTGCCTGGTTTTTGTATGACCTGAGTTCCACATAAACGTGTCTGTCTTGGCATATGTAGAAGAAAGGCAGGTTGGCTGTGGTGTTCATTCTCACTGTAGCCTCAGTGCTGGTGCTGATGTGGGGAACCTGTGCTCCTCTCTTGCAGATCCGGTGGTGAAGGAGCAGTCCCAGCCTTGTGCTGAGAACACCGTGCTTTCCAGTGGTCTAACCGCAGCACGATGAAGCCTGGGGAACCGACGGTAATGCGGCACTGATGCTTGCCAATAAAACCAACCAAACAAACAAAAACTTGAAGGAAACTACAGTGTGATAAAAAGAAATTCTAATCATTCCTTCTAAAGGCAAAGAAGAGTAAAGACCTAAAGTCTGTCAAAAGCAAGAAACTCCCCAGTACTAGTCTGCAGGGAGCTGCGCTGTGCAGTGTGGCAGAGCGCATAGTTCAGGATCTGAGGGGACTCTCCCTTTGGAATGCATGGGAGATGAGAAGCTCGGAGTTGTTGTACACGTACCTGCATTTAACAGGATACCACTGTTGAATTAACCCGTTCGGTCAACAAGCTCTGAATATCTGACTTCCTATCTATTCCATTGTGGTCTGATTTTCTTCTGTGAGAATTCAGGCTCAAGTTTTAGCAAAAGTCAGCAGTCTATTCTGACACACCAGCCTCATTTACAAAGAAAAAGGATTAAAACAGTGACAGTATTTTTTTTAAGCTCTTTTACAAATTCATGTGTTATGTATTTTTTTATGACATGAGCTCTCCAGGAAATGTACCTCATTCCTGCAGTTTTCTTCTAAGTATTCATTTGGAAGCAAACTGCTGTTGCTCTCGCCACATCCTCTTTGGTGTCAGAAGATGGCACTGTAAATCTTGAGATGCCATGAACAGGTCCCAGGCTCATTAGATGTTCCATGCTGTGTGCATAACTTGGGGCTCACCTTTATTGATTTGCCTAACTATTGAATCTTGTTGCCTTTTTTTCTTTTTAGCTTTTTTTCCTCTGACCTTGTAAGGAAAACCTCACCATTTTTCAGCACATCTTTGTGAGGGCACTATTTCCATGCACCACTTTAAAACAAAGACTTTGTTCACAACCATAGCTATAGCTGGAAAGTTAGTCTTCAGGCAGGTCAAAGAGGAAGGAAAACATTCTATTAGGGTTTATTCAGGAAAGACCTCACGGGTGCAAAAAGGCCTACCACCCATCTTCCCTTTCTTAACCCTGTGACAAACATGTCTGGCTGCAGTCAGGATGATGGGCGTTTGCAGCTCTGATAGGTCATACATGAATGTGATGGCATAGAAATCTCTTGCATGCGGGTGCTGGCTTGTGGGTAAGGCTGTCCTGAGACTCCTGCAGCTGGCTGGACTGAGATGGCTGTGGCTGGTGGGAAGAAGTGGGGCTCCTGGAACAAGTGTCAAAGCTTTATAGATCCACTGTGCTAACCTTCATTAGCAAAAAGCTAAATTCTGTGTTTTCAGTTTTTGTTTGTTTTTTTTTTTTTTAATAAGGCTGATTTCATTTGTGGGATTGGTCACTGATAATGGTTTGCCAGCTAGTCCCCTCTCCTTGGCTGCAGCCACTCCTCAGCACTGGGAACCTAACATGTTTGAGATATCCACCACATCACACTTAGGGTTTCTTCAGTAACTATTTAATAATGCCATACATTTTTATAAGGTTAGATTGTTTGTTTGAAGCATCTGTTTACATTCCAAATTCCAATAAACTTGTATTGGTATTGGTAGCAGGTCCATTTTTAAATGCAGATTCTATTTTGTCGTTTGGTATTTGGGAACTTAAAAGGCAAATGTAACTCTTCTCTTGATAGTATGGAGTTGAGGTTACAGATTAAACTAAGATCTTGGGCCAGTGGCATGGCGGGCAAAGGTATTTGCTGCTAAGACTGATGATCTAAGGTCAGCCCCCAAACCTACGTGGTAGAGGGGAGAACCTACTCCCCTGAGTTGTCCTCTTCCCACACCTGTGCTATGGCATGTAAACACATACAAAATAAATAAAGTTTTTAAAATCTTCTTTAAGATCTTTATAAACCAGGACATACATTCAGTTTAGGTTTTCATAGAGCTGCTGCCTCCTCGAGTTGCACCTTCTCTGTATATATTCTTCCTGAGAATTAGAAACATGACATGCCCTGTGTTAACATGTCAAATAGCAAACCTCAAGTAATGGGCATTACCATGGGCATGTCACAGGCAGCCTGGATCCTTGGTGGTCAGGGGGTGCCTTTTCTGTTCTCTGACCCCATCTCCTTGATGACCCAAGCTTCTCTTTCTTTCCCCTCTCTCAAACAACCGAGCTTGTTCAAGAGCTTGTTGGAGGGTCTCAATTGAGCAGTAATCCCACCTGTTTGCCCTGGGTCAAAACATCTGGGAAAAGAATTGGCCACATTCCCCTGCCCTTCTCACCTTGGCATGCTCTAGGAGAGAGGTCCTTGAGTGACAGCTCAGTGGGGCATGTATGCAGCAGCGACTGCATTTCACCTCTCTCCCGCCTTGGACTTGAAATGCTTGCTCCCTCTGGTTTGTACTTTATGCTTAGGCTGGCCTTTCCCAAATTGCAGTATCTAGTGGACCTTTTTTACCTGTCTCCAAATCTATCTTGGTATGTGTATACCAGGTATACCTTGGTCCAGCCCCCTGGAGATTTTCCCTGGGTTCTAAAGAGTGTGTATGGGTAGGGGTGGGAGTCTAGTCTTATATTCAGACTACACTAGTAAATTTACCCACCCAGTATCCTTTTCAGTGAATATATTCTAAGCTCATCTCAGTAATTGTTTGTTTCATTACCTTATTACAGGTTAAAAGTGCCTATGACAAGGACTTAATTATTTCCTAATGAAAAGCAAAAAATAAAAAATAAAACCACAAAAACCTGTGGGGAACAGGGTAGTGTTGCACTGTCATCTCAGGTATGCCTGTGTTGAAGAGTGTGCACCTGGTGTGATAAGTGGCTCCAGAGCTGAGTTCAAATCAGTGTCTCTCCTTGGTAGCCATGGGGAGGGTGACCGCAAGGTTGCCTGGACTAAAAGCCATGCTGAGAATGCTAAGTGTGTTGGTGACAGTTTGTTCTTTGCAGGTACCAGTCAGCTGACCTGCTCCCGTCCTTGTAGGTGGTTGGGTAGACGCCATTGCCTGTGGAATGAGGGCATGTCTTAACTGAGGCTTGATCTAGAAGAACAGTGCCCAGCCAGGCCTCGTGGATTTTACCCTAACATGTCCATGCTTGGGGCACGTGGGTTCCCTAGTGAAAAGGAAGGTACTCACAGTCAACTACTAAGAAAAAAGAGCTAGGAGTCCCTGAAGCTTAGAGGAGGTGGCTGTTGTGGACTGGTTGTTGTAAAGGTGGGCCTTACGAGCTCATACTTGTACGGACAAAACTAGGGGAAAAATGTCTAAAGAGGACACTGCCCCTGGCTTGGGTCCAGTGGCCCTCGAGGGGCAGTTGCCAAGGGCCTCAGGGAAACAGCCTAGGTCCTCCAGGAGCATTAAGTGTCAGGAGAGCTACTTGGGGGACAGGAAGGATAGAAAGTTTGTATTCCCAACTGAGAGAAATGGAGGAGCCGGGTTAACTGTTTCTGTTAACACCAGGTCAGAATCCCAGACCCCCACAGGAAGGAAGTTACTACATAAGAGCTGTCAAAGAGGCGGTTGCCCTTCAGAAAGCAAAAGCAAGCAGGTCTCTTGGGCACACAAGAACCTGAGTTTGTCAAGGAACTTAATAAAACTGAAGTGTGTTCTGCCTCTGGGAAGGGAGGTAGCCAAGGGTGCTTGCTTTTGTGATGTGGGCAGTCTTGGTTGTAGAACCTGGCAAGATTGGATTATTCAGCAGACGAATACTTTTGTGTCAACCAACAATGTGCTACAAATGTGACACTTGACCCTGAACTGCATGTATTGGGGATTTTTTAAGAGAAAAAACTTTGAATCAATAAATTAACAGTTTTTCCACCTGGTGGCTCTTCTTGCTGTAAAATGGTGAATTGGGGACAGAATCTTGATATCCAGTGGCAAGTTTGGATAATCTTCAAGAACCAAGGAGCCTTCTGTTTGCAGGAAAGAAAAAAAAACACTGCCTGTGTTTTTCCAAAGGAACACTACAAACCCAGTTACTCGGAGTAGCCCTGGATGACTGATGTGGTGCTGTGTCAAATCCTGTTTGCCTAAATAAAATTTGTGTTGACAATTACTGCCTTCCCAACTAGGAGACAAACAGTTGCTTCCGACCTTAGCTTGCATTGGGGGTGTAGGGGTGGGCCATAAACTTGGAGCTTCGAGGACCTGTGGTGGTGGAGGCTGTCACTTTGGTGTGGAGATTTCTTTAGGAGTGAGACAAGTGGCATCCCTCAAGACCCCTGCTTCTCAGAACTGGCTGGTTTGTTATGTGACTTTAACCTTGGGAGCCAGGCTTGGGCGTTTGTAAAGTCCCTCTCCACCACTGCTTGCAGCACACGCGCGCACACACGTGGAGGCAGTGTAGATTCTTAACGTTCGTGGGTAGCCTTTCTTGTCTTTAAGCAGTGGAAAGAACCCTTTCTCCAAAGTGACTGAGCCAGCTTGACAGATGTCAAGTTCTTTCCAGTCACTGGCCTCTCAACCACCTGCTTTACTATGTTGGGTATGGAAGGAGGCCGTGCCAGACAGCTGGGTTGTTTGCAGAGATAGGTTGAAAATTTGAGCCCACTTGCTGCCCTATGACAATAGTGGCCTTTTCCCCTGAGTAAATAAACCAAGTTACCTGATTCCTAAACTCAAGATGTCCTCAGTAAGTGCTTGAGAAACCGTGGGGCTGGACCTGTTGTCTGGCTTGCAGGATGGTCACAAGGCATCGATCTGCATAAGCACCTACATTTGAAAGACAGGGCAGAATAGATTGTGACATGAGGCCAGAGGCCAGGTCAATGGCAGCTTCAAAGCAGGAAGAGGATACTTCAAGGCCTGGACTCATGCCCTGAGTGTCCCATCGAGTGTCATGGAGAAGACAAGCTTACACCCTGTCCCAGGTGGCCTGCCTCTCTGGCTCTGATTAATGCCCTCTTTCCCCTCCTCCCGTCTCTCCCCAGGTCTGTTGCGGTTCCTCCCACTTTTCCATAAGCAGAACAAGAACCAAATCAAAACGTCTTAACGCGTGTAGCGAGATCACGTCCCGAGAGCAGACACAAAATGGTGGCAGGCTTGGCGAACAGGAACTAGACCACCCGAAGGGCAGCCCACCACCGTAAATCAGACCTCACTTCCGAATGTAAAAGGTTCACATGCCTTTGGCTTCCTGTTGACTTCCTCCCGACCCAGAAAGCATGGGAAATGTGAAGGGTATGCAAAAATGGTTGTTGGTTACTGTTGCTCTCCGTGCCCTTGACCCATCCCGTGGCCGCCTGTTGCTCCAGCAAACCCCAGGACTAGCTGACCACAGACTCCACAGATGGGATGGGAGCAGTGTATGGCATGATGGGCAGTTACATATTATTTTAAAAGTATATATATTATTGAATAAAACGTTTTAAATGAAGTGAATGGAGCGTATTCAGTGTGGAAGGGGCCATTGGCCAAGACCTGTGGGTGGAGAGTCACCCGTGCACTCGTGCCAAGCTCTAATTAAGAGGGAAGCAAGGCCAGAATGGTATGTCAGGCGGAGTAGAGTGAACAAGCTGGCTTGCTGCATAGACTGGGAGAGCTGGGCTGTGTCTTGACTGCAATACTCTTCATGTGACCCTTACCTCTTCCAAATGAGGAGTGGCTCAATACTTGAGGGGGATAAATGCCCCCATGGTGACTTCAGGAGGATGCTGTAAGCCACCATTTGCAGTTTCTCTGCTCACGCCTCAACATTTTGTATTGCTCAGTTAAGCCTACTCCCTTCTAAAGAAATGCCTCAGTTCTGGAGGCAGGTTGAATCTGCTAACCAATGGGAGGGAGGGGATCAAGCCCAAAGATACTTCTCATCCTGCCCTGATATTCCCAGGAATGATAGGGAGAGCCCCACATACATACATACACACACACACACACATACATGCGTTACATACACACAAAGAGGCTGCAGTGGAAGCCGTTAACAGGAAACAGCCAGTTTACATTGCCCCCTTCAAAGTCCTCAATTGATCCAGCACAGCTGTGCAGTCGACATAAACACAGCTGGGGGTAGACCAGCTTGGTGTCTGGCTACTGGCCATTCTCACACTGTCTGTAAAGCACAGAGGCCCTAGAAGGTTTGAGGCAAGCAAAAAGGTTGGGGTGCCAGCTTGCTCCTCACAAGAGCCACTTGTTCTGAATGGCCATGTGGATCCAAGTGTGAACACTCACAGTACTAAAGTGATTATGTAGGAAGGAAATAGGCCGCTTCAGGGCCACCATGGTATCAGTGTCCTTTGAACCCATTTCTGTCAGATCCAGTCAGTTCACCAGGTGTGAGAACACACCCCACCCATCCCAGCAGTGGGCACCAACAAGTACCTTCTAGACCACTGGACATAGACCAAAAAGCCAATGGACAACAAGTACCTTGCCTTGGCTTCTTTTTGCTTGTTTGTTTTCTTGAAGAAGGGTTTCTCTATGTAACCTTGACTATCCTGGAACTTACTCTAGACCAATCTGGCCTTGAACTCACAGAGATCTTCCAGCATCTGCCTCTCGAGTGCTGGAATTAAAGGTGTGCACCACCACCACCCAATCTTACCTTTGTTTCTAAGCCGCTGGCTTGCTGTTCTCAAGCTGACTCCTGGGAGCCTTTTCAATCCGAGGCTCTAGAGAGCCCAGCGTCAGTAGCTCATCCATATGCTCTTGTAGATGTGTATAGTGGGTGTGTGCTGTCTCCACAGACCTGTGTACAGTTAAGGCCCTGTGCAGATGTGGATGGTCTCTGCTGGACAGATGGGTGTGAAGATCCAGCAGTGCTCATAAAGAACTAGGAAGGCTAGCTTAGTCCTTGGGTTTTTCCTGCTTTTTAACACTAGTTCTCCTTCATTTCCCAGTGTGGAAGTCTTACTTTTCAGAAATCTCAGGCCTATCAGATACTCTTGGGTTTTGTGGGTGGCAGGAAGGGAAAAGAGAAGGGAAGGGAAGAGGAGGAGGAGTGTTCACCTGGAGCCTGCTAACCTGAGAAGCCGAGTAGCCCATCCACAGCACACACGGGTTGTCAGAGAACCCTTGCATCTTCATTAGTCCTGAATGTCTCCTCTGGTTGCTTGTAGTAAAAAAATTCAAGCCGGGCAGTGGTGGCGCATGCCTTTAATCCCAGCACTTGAGAGGCAGAGGCAGGTGGATTTCTGAGTTCGAGGCCAGCCTGGTCTACAGAGTGAGTGAGTTCCAGGACAGCCAGGGCTACACAGAGAAACCCTGTCTCGAAAAACCAAAAAAAAAAACAAAAAACAAAAAATTCAAAATTCAAATGTTATCAAGAGTTAATAGTTAAAGCCCCTACAAGCCATACTGTTGTTCAGTTTGATTTGTTTGTTTTGTTTTTTCCATTTGTTTCTATAAACCCTTATTACCATCTAAATTTTACAATGACTTTCATGGGATGCAAATGTAAAAAAAAAAAAAAAAAACGGTATTTTTCTCCAATGTTTCCAGTTGACAGTAAAACGCTGAGTCAGCATGTATACATCTACCTCGTCTGCTTCCATGGCTGCAAGGTGTCCCACTGTGTGCTGTACCATGGTTAAAGCAATTCCTTCAGAGACTCTGGGCTGTTTTTAGTTTTTCAGAATTGCTAAATAAGCGAACTTGCTCCACGTGAGATATATGTAGGATAGAAATTACTTTTTCAGCTTTCCCTTTCAAAATTTTTCTTATGTGTGTGCATGCTTGATGGCTCAGGTCACGGGGTGGAGGGGGTGGGGACAGACATGGCCAGAGGGCCAGAAGCTGGAGAGGACAGGCTGTTCTTCCCAGAATGCAGTTTCCAGGGCTGTTAACAAAAGATGCCTCTCGTATGCATTTTGCTAAGAAGCTGCATACTGAATGATGCTGTTTAAGGAGGGTGCAGAGCAGATCACAGGTGTCTGAGTAAAGCATGACATCTTTTCAGGGATGCTATAGCATAAATGTGAGGTTATACATGCTGCCTTTGTTCATCTTCCTGGTAATAAGCAGAAAGTATTTTTAAAAGTCATCACATGCAGAGATCCAACAGAGTTCCACTTGGCCTTCACTATAGGAGCCTCTGCCGTGGCCCAGGTCCCTGTCCTTCACCTGACAGCTGAAGGCTTTCAGTGTTCAGAACACTCCCATGGTTTTGCTCTGGCTATAGGGCATACCTGTGCATCTCACTGCTGTGCAGGAGAAAGTCGGGGAGGTGGGGGATAACGCTTGGCATGCCAGCTTGTAGTAGCTCCCTGCGGCTCCCAAGGGCAGGTGCTCCCGGTGAATCTCTAGGCTGGATTGACCTGAATACCTCCTGTTCCCTGGCCATGTGCTTGTGCTTTAAGTGATGCCTTTGTTATTAAATCTGTAGACTGAAAACCCAGTTTGTGTCATGTGTATATAGGTATGCACACACATGTATGTACACATCTGTGTGTGTGTGTGGAGGTCACTGTACAGGGTCTTCCTCAGGGACTCTCCACCTTTTTTTTTTCTTTTAAAGATTTATCTTATATATGCGAGTACACTGTAGCTATCTTCAGACACACCAGAAGAGGGCATCGGATCCCATTACAGATGGTCGTGAGCCATCATGTGGTTGCTGGGAATTGAACTCAGGATCTCTGGAAGAGCAGTCAGTGCTCTTAACCACTGAGCCAGCTCTCCAGCCCCATCTCCACTTTATTTTTGTCATAGGTTCTCTCACTGAGAACCTTATTTGGCTACACTGGCTGGCCTGCAAGCCCCAGAGATCCTCTTGTCCCCACCCCACCACACTACTAGCATTACATGTGTGTCCCACTAAAACCCAACTCAAGCCCTTATACATAGATAGAAAGCACTTTACCAACTGGGTCATGTTCCCAGCTCTCTATAATTGCATCATTATGATCAATTATAATTCTTGTTTTATAGCCACAAACCAGGTGATACTAACACCTTTGTTTAAACTTTCATGGGTCAATAAATTAAAAACTTAATGGGTGTCAGATGTGGTGGCACATACCTTTAATCCCAGCACTCAGAAGTCAGAAGCGGATGGATTTCTATGAATTTGAGGCCAGCCTGATCTACAGAGTGAGTTCCAGGCCAGCCAGGGCTACACAGAGAAACCCTGTCTTTAAAACAACAACAAACAGAAAACAAAAAACCAACAACAAAAATAGGGCAAGGTGGTACACAGTTATAGTTCTAGTACTCAGGAAGCTGATGCGAGAAAATCGAGAGTTTGAGGCCATCCTCAGGTATATAGTCAGATCCTGCTCTGAGAAACAAATGGCAAAGAAGCCTTTAATTAGTTCATCCGTTGCCATGGCCCGGCATGGCTCCAGGAACTTGGACCTGACTAGGGTGCTGAGGGAACAAAGAAATGACAGACACAGTCAGAGAGCTGGGGTTGGGTGGACGGGGCTCTCTGCAGGAGAAACCATAGCACCCCAAAGCTCAGCATGTTTATTACATACAGTTGAAAGGGATGTGGGGTTTGTGTCCACAGCTGAACAAGGAGGCTCCGAGTCATTGCAGATAAACAAGGAGGTGGGCTCATGGTACACAGCTGCATCAAGGACACAGGTTTAGCTAATGTTGGTAGAAACGGTCTCTGTGGGGAGCAGTGTTGAGGCTGTATGTATCTAGGGAAGGAAGCTAGGATGGACATTTTCTGCACACACTGTTGGTATCTACATGTGGACCAGAGGAATGCTTTGCCATTCCCTCATGGGTTTGAGGCTCTGGGGTCCTTGGCATGGGGTGCCTATGTCAACAGCACACATTCACACAGGACTTCATTCACTCTGGGCTTTCTCTGCTCCCTACAACCAGTAAATGCTGTAAACATTGCTTACGCGCTTAATCTAGTCACCTTAGACATTTCAAACTTAGTCTATATAACCTGTTTTATTCCTGACCAACCCCCCCCCAAAAAACCACTCAAATACCAACAAACCTAAGTTTAAACTCATAAATTGGAATTGTTAAGCATTCATTGTTTACACATTGCAAATTTAAAACCACATGCATTTCAAAAAAATAAATAAATATTGAGTGTTTCACATTAAGTCCAAAGCCTCAGGCCCTGTAGTACCTTATCATCCTTAAGTATTTCACACCCCTTAGATAACCCTTCACTGGACTCAGAAACTCCTCAGTCTGTCAGATTACTGAGATCACAGCTTTGGTCTGTCTACTCATCATAATGTCTGTCTAGGAGCTGAAGAGAGATGGGTCCTCATCTCCCAGGTGACCTGCGTTCAGTTCTCAGCACCGACATCGGGTGGCTCACAACTACCTAGAACTCCAGCTCCCGGGCATCAAATGCCTTTCTACCCTACATCGTCACCTGCGCTCACATGTGGGAGCATCTGCACACTCACATGATTAAACTCACATGATTAAAAATCAATCATTAGAAACTAATGTCCATCTGTGTTAATATTCCAACAACGTGATACACCCTGCCTCAGTTCTGGTCCAAATTAGGTTAATGGTCAAGAGATTTCAGGCTGGACTGGACTGTGAGCCAAGCCTGTGTCATTGATGGCATCCCCAGGCACACCCTGTGATACACCTCCTGAGCTAGTTTTAATGCAGATTGGCATCTATGGCACTTTTGTGCCTGCTGCCTAGATTGCATTCACTCTGTTTCTACACTGCAGTTCCCTCTCATTGACTGCCTGTCTTTTTCGTGGTGCTAGGGCCTGAACTCAGAGTCTGCTGCATGTTAGGAAAGCACTCTTCCACTAAGCCACACCTCCAGTCCTCTTTCCTTTTTATTTTGAGACAAAATCTCACTGAGTTGCCCAATCTGATCTTTTTTTTTTTTTTGGTTTTTCAAGATAGGGTTTCTCTGTATAGCCCTGGCTGTCCTGGAACTCACTCTGTAGACCAAGCCGGCCTCGAACTCAGAAATCCACCTGCCTCTGCCTCCCAAATGCTGGGATTAAAGTCGTGCGCCATCACTGCCCGGCACCCAATCTGATCTTAAATTCAGTTTGTACACAGGTTGGCCTTGAACTTTTGATCTTCTTTCCTCCTAAGTAGCTAGGATTATAGGCCTGAAGCACCAGGCCTGGCTCTTGATTGTCTTTTTATCTGACTACATTCTACTTGTGTTGGTCATTGCTGTCATTGCTAATATCCAGTTATCAACATGACTTCCTATGCTGTGCTGAAGGCTATGAAATATACATACAAACTACGGTATCATAAGCAGCTGGAAAACAAGAATGACAGCATTTAAAGCTTTGTCTGTGAAAGGCCCCATTTTAGGTAACTTTGGTCTTCTTTATATTTAAAGTGAATGTTAGTGACAGAAGTGACCATTTGGTTCTCCATTCAGCCATCCAGCTAGTCCTTCATTACAGAGTGCCTGCCATAGTAGTAGGAACTAGCAGGGCCTGGGATACATGATCAGAGCAAAGCATAGTCCATCCCTGAAGGGAATAAGTCAAAACCAAGCCCATTTGTCTACATGCTCCCTACCTCTGATCAGCTGGTCTTTACTGCACCCAAAGCTGGGATCCTAGTGTCTTAGTAAGGCTTACTAATGCTGTGATGAAACACCATAACCAAAGCAGCCTGGGAGGAAAAGGTTTATTCACTCACCATTCCATATGACAGTTCATTATTAAAAGCAGCAAGGGAGCCCGGCAGTGGTGGCGTACGCCTTTAATCCCAGCACTCGGGAGGCAGAGGCAGGCGGATTTCTGAGTTCAAGGCCAGCCTGATCTACAGAGTGAGTTCCAGGACAGCCAGGGCTACACAGAGAAACCCTGTCTCGAAAAACCAAAAAAAAAAAAAAAAGCAGCAAGGGAGTGTTCCCAGAGACTGGACCACCAACCAAAGAATGCATATAGGGACCCATGGTGCTGACCACATATGTGGCAGAGGAGGGCCTTGTTGGCCATCAGGGGCAGGAGAGGCCCTTGGGTCTGAGAGTGTTAGATGCCCCAGTATAGGGGAATGACAGGGAGAGAAGCCGGGAGTGGGTGGGTGGGGGAATACCCTCATAGAGGCAGGGGGAGGGGGAATGGGATAGGAGGTTTCCAAAGGGGAGACCTGGAAAGGAGAAAACATTTGAAATGTAAATAAAGTATCAAAAAAAAAAAAAAAAAAAAACCAGCAAGGGAAGGAACTCAAGCAGGACAGGACCTGGAGGCAGCAGGTGACACAGAGACCACAGAGAAGTCCTGCTTACTGGCTTGCTCCACATGGCCTGCTCAGCCTGCTTTCTTATAGAACCCAGGACCACTAGCCCAGGGATGGCACCACCCACAATGGGCTGAGCCATCCCCATCAATCTCGCATTTTAAAAAATGCCTTAGGGCAGTGGTGGCGCACACCTTTAATTCTAGCACTTGGGAGGCAGAGGCAGGCGGATTTCTGAGTTCGAGGCCAGCCTGGTCTACAGAGTGAGTTCCAGGACAGCCAGGGCTACACAGAGAAACCCTGTCTCGGAAAACCAAAAACTGCCTTACAGGCCTGCCTACAGCCAGATTGTATGGAAACATTTTTTATCAATTAAAGTTCCCTTCTCTCTGATGACTCTAGCCTGTGTCAAGTTGACATAAAACTAGCCAGTACACATAGTAAACATTCAACCCCAATATAAAGAAGACCAGAGTCCACATAGATATTTATTGCAGATGAGTAGCTTGGAGAAGCAACACTTTCCTGTCTCAGTGTTTACTGATTATCAAAGCTCTTAAGGTATGCCAATGGTATCTTCATTTTTATCTGAGAAAACTACATAGTTAGCAAACAAACCTGGTACAACAGGGGGCTTCGAAAGGGTCAGAGAAGTGGCTCAGTGGGTAAGAGAGTACTTGCTGCATAAGCTGGAGATCTGACTTGAAATCTCTGGAGCCCATGAAAAAGGCCAGGCGTGGCCTATGCAGGACTGTGCAAGCAGAGACAGGAGGGTTGGAAGGGTTTGCTGGCTGCTAGCCTAGTTCCAGTTTTAGTGACAGACCCTATTTTAAGGGAATAAAAGAAAAAGACAGAGCAAGATGTCTTAATGTCCTTGTCTTCCCACACGAGGACCCCCACACATATGTGTATATAGTTCATACACAGAGAAAGAAAAAGACACTTCACAGAGCTTTTATGGGCAGGTCCATGGCATAGTTTACCCCTATTCTTGGCAGGTCCATCAGCTGAGTGAGAAGGGACAGAGACAGGCCCTAACTGTGGCCTGGAGCCCCAAGTCCAAGACTGAGTCACTGACTCGACACAAAATGCATAGCTACTTCAAACTGAGGGCATTTGGGTTGGCCCTTGGAATACACCTGTGAGCAACACAGATCAAATTCATTGTTCAGGACGTTCAAAACCGAGGGGAGGGAGAGGGAAGGAATGACAAGTGAAGTACCGTTTACACTGTCCAGTGGTGAACAAATAAGGAGGGGGTAAGATTAGGGCTTGGGGAAATGGGCTCTCAGCAGGTGCACCAGACAAACCGCCTCTGGAAAGTACACTAGTAAACCGAACAGCGTTCACCTCAGGTTCAAGTCCACCTGGAACCTCAGAACGTAACCTATTTGGAAAGAAGTGGGTTTCTGTATGTAGTTGTGGTGGTTTGCAGGAGAATGGCCCCAAAGGTTCATATATTTGAAGGTTTGGTTCCCTGTTGATGAATTGATTGAGAAGAATTAGAAGGTGTTAAATGGGACCCCAGATCTTTTTGTTGTTGTTGGGTTTTTTTGGGGTTTTTTTTGTTTGTTTTTTTTTCCGAGACAGGGTTTCTCTGTATAGCCCTGGCTGTCCTGGAACTCACTCTGTAGACCAGGCTGGCCTCTAACTCAGAAATGCGCATGCCTCTGCCTCCCAAGTGCTGGGATTAAAGGCATGTGCCACCACTGCCTGGCTTGGGACCCCAGGTTTTAGCACAACAACACACACAAGGAGACTTCTGCCCTTGATCACTAATTGAGAAAATGCCTTACAGCTGGATCTCATGGAGGCATTTTCTCAAGGGAGGCTCCTTTCTCTGTGATAAATCAGCTTGTGTCAAGTTGACACACAAAACTAGCCAGTACAAGTGGCTCTGACAACACTGATTTTGGACACCTCCACCTACAGAACAGAAGAAAGTTCTGCTGTTTTGGACCACTGAGGATGTGGTATGGTGTCATTTGCCATGGTGTCATGGCATGTCTTTCATAGGAAGTATGAAAGTAAGTGGGGTTTTTTGTTTGTTTGTTTTTTACTTTATGTTTTTCCCCTTTGGAGACAGGGTCTATGTACCTGGAACTCACTCTGTAGGACTAGGCTGGACTCAAACTCAAGAGGTTTGCTTAATTCTGCCTCCAGAATGCTGGGATAAAAGGTGTACACCACCAAGCCTGGCAAGATACTTTTGTTAAACAAATTTATAACAGTCTAATCCTAATCAAAACTGAGCAATAAATTCAGTGTAAAACCTGAACAAAAAATCATAACCCCATGAATATTAGACAAACTAGTCTAGTGACAATTCTGGAAATTTGGACTCTTTAAAAAACACAGAAATATTAAAAGATGGTTAAAGTTGCTAAAGTGATCGCCTTTGCTTCAAACTCTTTTCTGTGTGCCAGAACATAGGTCTGGATGGAACACCATTTGGGAAGATGCTCAGTGACTGACGGAAGTCTCCCACATTTGAGACTTCTTTCTACTTGAAATACACAGCTTATGTTTTTCCTACAATATCCCAGGTATTGACACACTTTTTAAAAGTCAGCTATTGGTTCAATTCAACTAGCCTAATTCTGTTTAATTTTATTAATTTTTGCTTATATCTTAATATTCAGGCTTTCTTGTTTTCGAATTGATGCATTTAAAGAAATACGTTTTCTCCAGAGAATTGCTTTCACAGCATCTCACTCACTGTGACTTGATAAGTAAAGATGATGATGATGTAAATAGAGCACTCAATACTGGTTCATTAGCTCATACATTCTCCTGTCTCCTGCTCTGGGCCAACCAACATTTGTTTTTTGAGACAGGGTGTCTCTGAGTTCTTCCTGGCTGTCTTGGAGCTCATTCTGTAGACCAGGATGGCCTCAAATTCAGAGATCTTTCTGCCTCTGCTGGGATTAAATCCGGTGCTAGGATTAAAGTCTGGCGTCGACACACAGGGAGTAATATTTATCTGTCCTTGGCACAAAGCCACCTTCCTCACTCTTCCCGCCCTTCAGGGGAGGGGTCTGGCGTGACTCCACCCCTCCACACGCCTCCCGGTTCCCATGACACCACGCAGGCACTGTAAACACGTGTGATAAACTTAAAGTCTTCTTCCGCTGTTCTGAACCAAGCCGGGACTACAGTGGGGAGGGGCGGGGAATAGTCCCTTGGCAACCGAGTTCCGCTCCCGAGGGGACAGGAAGGGGCGGGCCTAAGGGCGGAAGGAACCGGAATCCGCTCTTTCTGCGGTAGGACTGGGCAATGCGCCTCCGGGAGGCGGGCCCAAGCGTGCGGAGGGATCCGTGGCGGGCCCCGGCGGCGCTCCGCCTCCTCTCAGGCCGGCTTGGCGGCGAGGGCGGCAGTTGCTGTGGTTTCGGTGCTGAGGTGGCTCGGTGCTCACCGGGGCTTGCGGATCCGCGTCGCGCCGCCGCTTCCCGCCGTCAGTGGCTGCAGCTCAGCGTCCTTCCTTCGGACCGGCGGCACCCGCTCTCTTTCGCCGCTCGGTGCCGATTTCCAGTCTCGGGCCTAGGGCGGCTGCGGGGCCGCTGCTGGCGAGATGTTCAAGAACACGTTCCAGAGCGGCTTCCTCTCCATCCTCTACAGCATCGGCAGCAAGCCCCTGCAGATCTGGGACAAAAAGGTGAGCGGTGGGGCGGAGCCTGGGCGGGGCCAACTCGACAGCACTCCCCGCCCACGTGATGGTGTAGCTACCAAGCCTCGGCTTCCCGGTCCGTAGAATGGGTGCAGAGTGCCCGCTGCCTAGCTTGAAACGCATAGTACTTTCATGAAAGGCATGCATGTGTTCGCTGGTGCCAGGCACTGTGCTGCCCTCTAGACGGAGGGGCTCCCCCCACCCCCACCCCAGGCATCCTGAGCACCGGGCAAGCTAGACATGTTCCGGTCTCATTCATTAGCTCCCTCCGTTTCAGTGACCGCCTACAGCCTAACCTGTGGAACTTGCTGCGATCTCTTCGTAACTTAAGAGTCCGTACTGTTCTTCCAGTACCGGCTTTCTCCATTGGGAAAACTGCAAAAAGGTGATTGAGGCTTCTCGAGAGCAGTACATGCAGACCAGTGTCAAGCCTCCGTATTTTTATCCAGCAGTCTTCTAGAATGGATGGTATTGTCGCTTGCCACATGAGATGGTGGCCTTCCGTGTCCACTTTTGGAGATGTTAAGATCTAGCTGAAATGCCATGACATTTCTTTTCTCATGAAGATTCCCGGAGCAGTCCGCTGGACCGTTTTTTAAATATAAAGTGTGCACTCTAATGCAGAAGGCAGGTGATTTGGGGACTATCTTTAGTTCTGCCCTCGATGGGGGAAGAGAGGTGGTATGCCTAGTGTGGTGTTCATAGAGATGTATATAGAATGAATGGGTGGAATAAGTAAGCTTATTGGTAGTGTAATTAGAACAATACAGTGTCTTTCCTAATTCACAGAGGAGGGCTTTGAGGCACGCAGTGGTTGACAGAGTACCTGCATTGCCTTCTGTTTGTCATTGCTAGGCAGTTGTGTGTTCTGAGGTCAGCTTTGAGAGAAGCCTGTTGGGAGTATCGTGTCTTTTGGCTAAGACAGTTAAGAGTTCAACAAGATCTGGCCTTTGGTATGTGAGCAGTCTGACCAGCTCTTTCAAATCCATAGCTAGAGCTATGTCAAGAGTATTGCATAGGGAAGGGACCCTTAGCTTTCCCCCTATTCGCCTGAGTGTTCGTTCACTTTGAAATGAAGCATCAGGAGCTCTTAGATTAGACCTCTGCAAAGAGAACCCAGAGGAAGTGCACCTGGCAATGTTAGGAGGAGGATGCTCCTCAACCTTGGTATCTGGCCTATTATGAACAGCCAGAGGGCACAGAGAGCAGGCTTGTGTGCTACTTGAACTTGGAAACTGGGCTGTCTGAAGTGTTGATGTAGAGCAGTCAGAACAAGTCTGGAGAACATGCTGTTTTGAGTTAGGAGTGTCAAAGCTTCTATCAGAGGCGTTCATTTACCCCCTGGTTTTGATCCGTGATGTGTTTTATTTTTTTTAAGCCCGACTTTTTGACTAGTCAACATGTTTACACATAGCATATGAAAGCAGAGTTACCATGGTGCACTGTGTCCCTTAACAATGCCTCTAAAGGTCCAATGGTACCCTGATGACATAAACATATACGAAACATCATTAGAGCAGAGTTATATGGAGCAAATTAAACAGACATTTTAACAAAGAAAAGAAATTAATTACACGTTTCCAACTCTTGTTTGGATCTGACAGACTAGTGTTTAAGAGAGAGGTTTTCTGCAATTGAGCAAGAAGAGGTGAGGAAAGAAGGGGAAGTGTTGGTCTATCCACATCGGCTTTGCTGTGTTCAGGCCTTTTCTCAGTAAAGTTAGAAAGTTCTCAGTATCTGGGAATACAGTCCAGTCAAGGAAACACTGGGATTTGGTCATGTTTATCAATGATTTATTGAGCAACACCTGAGTGACAGGCATTGTATAAAAATACAAACTTGAGGGAAAAAAATTTCCCTTCTGGGAAATAAGGCAGAGCTGTAATAAGGTCAGAGTCTGGTTGTAGGATACAGGACGATGGGGCTGTCTGTATTACCTGCATGGAGCTTGGCTCTTTGCCGGTTGGTACTACACACTAACTGTGAGGAGTATTTTGAGTCCTTATTTTGATATCACAAATATTTACTATTCTGACTTTTGCGTTTGTGCACAGGGAGAATGCCTATTTGGTTTCTATGAAAAATCGTCTTGCAAGATTAGATATAGCGTCTGCTTAGGCATCTGAAGTTAAGATGGTGGAGCCATTGTCCTTTGGCTTTTCCTCCCCAAACCCTTTAATGTGGCGCTGAGGCCCAGGCAGACGGCTGGCATCTGCCTGAAGAGTTGTCCAGGTTCCCTCTCTGCTTCTGCTCCCCTCCTTAGAAACACTCCTGCTCCAGAAGGCCATGAAGCTCTCTGCAACTTAAAACCTCCTGCACTTGGTGATCCTGGCCTTCGCCCACATCTTTCTTGGTCTTTGGCTCACAGTGCAGAGGAAGCAGTAGTACCTCTGATCTTGCCGTGACCCTGCAGGCTCAGTTTGTCAGCTCCCAGCCTCTGCATCCTCCTTGTCACGCTGGGACTTAATTAAGATCTTTGTTGGTTTTCAGACCAAGAGCATAGAAAAAAATCAACAGGTTCTTTAATGTTCCTTTACTTTTGGAACCAACAGATCCGACTGTCGTTATTAGGAATGCTAGGGCTGGATGGGTACAGCTTTAATCCCAGCACTCGGGGCAAGGGCAGATGAGCCTCTGTGAGTTTGACTCTAGCCTAGTGAAGAGCCTAGCAAGTCCTAGGGTGACTAGCCAGGGTGACTAGTGAGGTACTGTCTCAAAACAAAAATAAAAAGTAGAATGTTATTCCTCCTGTGCTGTGCTGCATGAGCCTCAGCCCTCTTTGCTGCTGCACTGGAAGCCCATGGGACGGCTTGTGTTGCTCCTAGAAGCCCATTGGACTGATTTGTGAGTCCTGCTCTCTCTTCCTTCCTCCCAGCTGCTGATGTTTCTCCGTGGAATGTGTCTCTATCAGAGTCTTTTGTTGATCTTGTTAAGTAGTCGTAATGACTGGGTACCCATTTCTTATTTAAAGGAAGAATAAAGTCCCTCTCCAGAATTTCAAAAAAAAAAAAAAGTCACTACATTTTTGTAGAGTGTGTGTGTGTGTGTGTGTGTGTTCTTGCCTATGCCCATGGAAGTCAACAGACAAGTTGTAGGAGTCAGTTCTTTCCTTTCACCAGGTAGGTCCAAGAATTGAACTCAGGACATCAGACTTGGCTGCAAGGTTTATCTACTGAGCCACTTTGCTGGCCCTAGACCCTGACTTTTCATTTGGTAAGCTGTGTTGATGTGTGCTAAATCTATTCTGGCCTCCATGAATGGAATTGAGTGTCTTTGGATAGAAAGAGTAAAATGGTTTTCACTTTCCCAGGCTCGGTCTTTATTTTTATGAATAACAGTTTTTACTGTAACAGGATGAAAACAGTGAATTCTGTTTACTTATGCCCTTTCAAGAAACACTATGAGCAGGGTGCTGCTGGTACACACCTTTAATCCTGGTGGGCAGGTGGATCTCTGTGAGTTTGAAGCCATCCTGGTCTACAGAGTGAGTTCTAGGACAGCCAGGGCTACACACACACAAACGGGTCTTGAAAGAAAGAGAGAGAAAGCGATCGAGGGCAAGAAAGAAAAAGTGGGAGCACAAGATGAGTGGGGTGGGAGGGGGAGAGAGAGAGAGAGAGAGAGAGAGAGAGGTGCAAGAGAGAAAGAGAAAGACACACTGTGGTACCCAGGTTAACTAAAGGGATCATTTGCTTATGTCTGGAGTTGCCTGTCAGCTGTGTAAGTAGTTCTAAAAAGTACTGCAAATGGAGAGTAGCCCAGGGTCCCTTGAGCCTGAGCTTTGACCACAGTTTCCCACAGAGGGCTCCCTCTGCCTGTTTTCTGACTTGGAGACAGGCCCCTGGCCTGGGGCAGATGCTTTCCTCCTGCAGAGGACAGCTTTAGGGGCTTAATGTAAATTGGGACTTGTGCCATCAAGAGGACATGCCAGATGGCTGAGGGTTCAGCTGCAGAATGAGTGAGAGGAGCCAGAAAATGAAAGTGGGGGGAGGGGACAGAATGGGAATGGTAGAGCTAATGTGTTAGTTTTGAATCACTCTGTAGAGCTGTGGAGATTGGCCAGCTTCCTGCCTATCCTTGTGGTATTATTTTCCCTCATCTTGACCCTCCTCCCTGGGGCTTACACTGAGAAGAGAGGAAAATCAGTGTTCTTTATTAGTTGCCCGGCAACCATGAAAAGCCTGGGAGACCGACTGTGAGATGAGTTCCTTTGGTGTCTGTAATACTGGGGATCATTCTCATCTCTAATTGCCCCCCCATACTTCATGTGTAGGATGATGGGGTCGAGGTTCACAGGGATGAATAAGAATAATGGCATTTACATGTGTCATTATGAAATCCATTCATTTTTTTCCTTTTCAGAGTGCTTATGGGTAGTGTGTGTATACATGCATATGTGTGGAGTGTATGTGCTGATGTGTTTGTGGAGGCTGGAGGTAGACATAAGCTGGTTAGCCATTGAACCCAGATCTGGCCGTCAGCCCATCCCCACCTCACAGTGATGGGGTTATAGGCAGTACATTGCCTTGCCCAGCTTTTATGTGGTTGGTGAGGATCCAAACTCAGCTCTTAACAATGTAGCTCAGGCTGATCTGGAGTTAGAAAGCCTAAGGTAGCCACAAACTGTAGCAATCTTTCTGCCTCAGTCTCCTAAGCGCAGCATGGTGCATTAAACCTGTTATTTTGCATGCTGATATTACTTTTGTTGTTGTTGCTGCTGTGGCAGAACAACTTAAGGAAGTTATTTTTTGGCTCTTGGTCTAAGGAGGAGGTAATAGGAGTAGAGAGAAAGGTGTGGCCAAGTTCCTGGTAGCAGGGACAGGCAGCTGGGACGCCCACCACACCTGTGAAGACCAGCAGTCAGTGAGCAGAGAATTTGGACAATGATCTTGCATTACTTTTTGCTTTTTAAAATTTGTGTTTATCTTTATTTTATGTCCATTGGTTTGTTTGTTTGTTTGTTTGCTTGTTTACTATTGTCCATTGGTTATGTCCATTTGGTGTTTTTCCTGCATGTATATCTGTGTAAGGATGCCAGTTCCCCTGAAACCAGAGTTACACAGTTGTGAACTGACATGTGGGTGCTGGGCCAGTGCTCTTAACCACTGAGTCATCTCCCCAGCCCCTATCTTTTCTCCTTTTATTCAATGATGGAGTCAGAAAAGACGATAGATTGATACCACCCACATTCTGGGTGGGTCTTTTCTCATTAAATTTCTTTGGAAGCACATCGAAGACATCCAGGGCTGCATCTTCATCACACTAAGTTTAAAGATTGAGAGCGCTCTCTCTCTCTCTCTCTCTCTCTCTCTCTCTCTCTGTGTGTGTGTGTGTGTGTGTGTGTGTGTGTGTGTGTGTGTTTTCATGTGCACGTACCTGGTTGTGTTTATGCTTACCAAGTGAGTGCAGGTGCCTGCAGAGGCTGGAAAAGCACATCAGATCCCCAGAACTGTAGTAACATGCTTGGGAGCCACCTAGGAGTGGGAGAGACCAAACCTGGGCTCCTCTGCCAGAGCAGCAAGTGCTCTTAGTTGTTAAGCCATCTCTCTTCAGCCCATAATTTTAAGTATTAGTGAAAGGATAGTAAAGCAAGAAAATGTTCACAGGCCACACTCTGATTGTGAGCATATATCATGAAAAAATTAATGTCATAAGCTAATTGGAGGAAGAAGTGCTGTGAAACCTGCTTCTACCTTGAGCACTAAATGCCAGCGAATGCATTTTATCTTCATCTGAAGGCCAGGCCTGCCTAGTGAACTCTGAGCTGTGGAAAGGAAGTTGACACTTTCTGGGGACATACTTCTTACCACATGTGTTTGCAAGATGCTTCCCAGAGGATGGAGTTACTTCCTGAGAGGCAGTGACAGCCTGTGTCTGTTTTGTTTTGTTTCTGTTGGAGACAGGGGGTTACTATTTAGCACTGGCTAGCCTGACAATTGCTATGTATGCCAGGCTAGCCTCAAAATTTACTGAGACCATCCTAGTTTGCAAGTGCTAGGTTTACACTCATGTACTATCACAGCCGGGCTTGGGACTCGTCCTGTGTGAGTTGGTGGAGTCATTTCTAGAGGGGAGGGGTGGAAACCCTGCCCCAAGAACCGCTCCCTTCTTCCAGGGCCTAGCGAAGAGACTGTGGGAAGTCTCCTGTCCTTGGATGCTCACATCCCCATCATCATCTGCACCCCACTCCATTTTTCCAGAGACTTTGTATTTTCAGCCCTTTGAAAGGGGCCTTATGGGGAGGGGGATGGTAATTCACTGACAAATCAGGCTGGCTTGCCTCTGGGTGAGGAGAGGCCTAGGCTAGAGTGCATTCTAGCTCCCTCTGTTGGCCTCTGCATGCTTGGGAAGCCATTGTTCCCTTTGTAAGGACTTAACTTACAAACTTAGAGAAGGGCAGGAGGCCTGGCCGCACTTTCTGAGCTGGGTCTCCTCTTGTTGACTCTGGATGGAGAGCTTTCCGGAAGTGTAGGACTGGGGCCATAATTTGAAACAGTTGGGTAAGTAGCAGCACCTTGCCTTTCAGCCATAGGAGACTTGAGAGCCTAATTACTTCCTAGTCCGTTGCATTTCACTGCTCCTTTTTTAGAAGGAATGTGTGTGTTATTGAGAATAACTAGTGTATGATATACAACGAATATAGCATTTTGTTGGACTACTCCCAGCTCTTACCAGCGTGCTATACCACACTGTTTGGAAGTACCTTCTTGACAGATTCTTCCTTCAGCAATTTGTCTGATTTTCCACAGAAAATGCAGGAGAAATCTTGCTACTTTGGTTGGGAGTATCAGGGAAGGAGGTGGGCAGTGCTGGCATGTTCTCCACAGACTTGAGTCTTTGTGCTCTTAATCTCTCTTGGAAAGTAGCCCAGAATTCAAAGCAGGAGGGCATTGAATGTGGCCAGCTTTGTTTGAGAAGTATTTCAATGTGGCATTTGTGTCTTGACAACCCAAGAGCTGCTCCCCATTGGCAGACATGAGAGGCCCATCTAGCCCTGCATTCTGTGCCTGAAAATGGCACCAATTGTACAAAGCATTCTTCATGCCACTAGTTTCATGTGCTTTCTGACGCTCCCATGATCTCCAGCTTCCTATAATAGTCTACAGTCGATATGTTATCCAGGAATGTTTAAAACCCTCCTTGAACCTATTCAGATGTGCCAGCTCTTAGGGTGACAGATTCCAGAGTCAGCACATAGTTGAATACTTAGCTTATGCCTCACATAGAACTCAGTGCTGAAGAGGATCCTAAGGATGGGTGGCATTTGATCTATTCTTGGCTGAGCCTCACAGATGTCACCTGAGGAACATCATACATAGTGGGATAGATTTAGATTGGACTCATTGATAGAGCATACAGAGACTGATGGTAATGTACAGAGCAGTATTTTTAATGTCTGTATTTAAAAAGTATTGTCAGACCCACAGTGCCTTCTCCCTATATGCAAATCTAATAAAATTGTAATCACTAGGCTGATTAATGAACAAGAAGAACAAGGAGCTTTAGTCAGTGTGGTTGAGTCATTGATTAGGCAGCCAACTCTACCCCTCCTCCCCCCCCTTTTTTTTTTTTGGTTTTTTGAGTCAGGGTTTCTCTGTGTAGCCATGGCTGTCCTGGAATTCACTCTGTAGACCAAGATGGCCTCGAACTCAGAAATCCACCTGCCTCTGCCTCCCGAGTGCTGGGATTAAAGGCGTGTGCCACCACTGCTCGGCTGGTTTTGTGTTTTTTTGAGACAGGGTTTCTCCAGCTGTCCTGGAACTCACTCTGTAGACCAGGCTGGCCTAGAACTCACAGAGATCCGCCTGCCTCTGCCTCCCGAGAGCTGGGAGTGAAGATGTGCACCACCAATGCTGGCTCAACACTGCCACTGTTTGTTTGTTTCAGTACCCTGAAGGCATGTTTTCTTTTTCCTGTAGCCTCTCCCACACCTGATTGACTTTCCGTTCTAGAACATTCAGTCCTGTGTCTCTTGTGCATATTAGCTGCTTTGGACTTAGTCCTCAGAATGTTTGTTTGAGAAAAGGAATTCATATTTAATGAGGGATCCTCATATTCTGTGTAATATGTATATCTGTATATGTATGAAGTGCTAAATTATGCTAGAGAATATAAATCAAGAAAGTAAATCAGAAAATGGAGAAATCACTTGGCTGAAAATGAATGTCTGTACATGAGACCTGAACTTATACTTGAGAAAGAAAGTATATATAAAAGAAAGTAAAGGAAAAAATAGGAGTAAACTCAAGGAAAACACACACACACACACACACACACACATACACACACACACACTTTCTTTGAGACAAGGTCTCTGTCTTGTAACTCAAAAGCAATCCTGTAACTCAAAGCAATCTCCTACCTTAGCTTACTGGTAGCTAGATTACCAGTGTACACCAGCATGTGATGCTTGGGAATACTGCTCTCATTCTTCCTTTGCTACTTTCCTTCTCAGTGACCTTTTTGGGGTGTGTGTGTGTGTGTGTGTGTGTGTAAGAGACAGGGTCTTTCTACATAGCTACATTACCTTGGCTGTGTTGTAACTCACTATATAGACCTGGCCAGCCTCGAACTCACACTGATCCACCTATCTCTGCCTCTGGCATGCTGGAGTCAAAGGCATGCACCGTCTCGCCCAGCTGACATTTATTTATCTTTGTGGACAAAGAAGCTATGGTGTAATGATTTTGGAATTTTGGTTTCTTTGAGAAACACAGAAATATTATGTGAATATGTTTTTATTTTAATCTCAGGTCTGGGATATGGGGCTGCTTCAGACTGTCCACAGCAGCTGCCTATGATTTGTCTAATGCTCTAGCAGGGCTGTGATTTTGCTAGCTGCAGTTTCTGCAGCTGTGTAATGTTTGGAATTCTGGGGACTGTTCAGAGGATCTATTAAACTAGGACCCTGAAAGGTGGGTTGTTGGTTGGATGTTGGTTGGTTGCTGGTTGCTGTTGGTTGTGGTTTGTTAAGTAGTCATGCGTAAAGAAGAAGCAAGAAATTAGATATCCTGATGGCAAAGATCAAAATTGTCACAAGGCACTAGATGCCCCTAATCAGCAGGAGGTAGTCTATGGACAACATCTCCCCTTTCCATCCAACCCCTGACTTTATTTAGATCTTAATATCTCTCTGTCTCTGTCACGTTCTCTCCCTCTCCCTCTCCCTCTCCCTCTCCCTCTCCCTCTCCCTCTCCCTCTCCC